>JARVJO010059786.1:0-18888 GCA_031762555.1 Cynodonichthys magdalenae | reverse complement strand
TAACACCCCCACCACCAAAAGCTCATCTGGTGACAACAGTGGCTGATGGATAGTGCTCTCCTTGACGTCTCCAACATCATTGGCGGCCATCATTTCTGCTCATTGTGAATCATTTTTCATCAGAGAACAGCACTGAGGCCCACTGGTCCCTCGTCCAGCGTAAATGCTCCTTGGATCATGCAAGACGATGACACCTGTGCTTTGTGGTGTGGTCAGGTACCCTTAAAGGTTGTCTAGCACACAGACCATGCTGAAGTAAAGGGTTTTGAATGGTCTGACGTGACACTTGGGTGCCTCTCACCTCCCTAAAATGTGCCTGCAGTTGAGTGGCACTCATTATCCAGTTTCTCAGGGCATTGTTTACAATGTAGCAGTCATCAGCATGGGATGGGGCCAAAGGACGTCCACTTCTACTTCTTTGTGTGACTCTTCCAGTCTCTCAATATCTCTTTTGCAACCTGCTGATGACACTCTGTGACACTCTAAGCTCAGGGGCCACTTCCTTCTCAGAACGTCCTGTTTGAAACATCACAATGGCAAGGTACTGTTGATCCATTGTTATGTGTCATCTTGGTCTCATGATGTCAAAATGTGAACAGCATGATAAGGACGACTGTTTAAACACCAGCTCTAATTGAGCCAGGACATATTGGTCGATTAGAGGGTCAAACATCTGTTGTGAATTTTGCCGTTAAGCTTCACATTAGAGATCAGCAACTTGTGCAAAATAGAGATGGGATAAATGGCTCTTTAAAGGGATCCGGATCTTAGAGGTCACATTAAGTTCATCTGTAAAGGTTTGAATGAATTTTAGGCTCGTCCTGAAATTTCACCCAAAAGCTGAATATCCTTAACTTTTTGTGAGTAGTGTAAATTTGAACTCAGTAAATTTGACTGAGCTACGGCCATTTTTGTGTTGTGGTTAGAGGAGTTGTCCTGTAACTGGTGGGTTGGGTCTTCAGGAAAGACACTTCTCCCGTCTTGCCTGCTGGTGGTCAGAGGGTCCGGTAACGTCAGTGCTGGCAGCCTCGGCTCTGTCTGTGCTCCCCAGGGCAGCTGTAGCTATAGCTTACCGTCAACAGTGTGAGAATGTGTAAATGACTGAAGTGGTCTCTTTGGAGTCTATAAAAACTTTACAAATATATAAGTTAAGGCCTTTTACTATTGGCTAGTGCCGATTAGCTGTGATGGCCATTTTGAATTAGATTCATTTCAAAGTTAATCAGTTGTAAATGTTTACCCATCATTTCCTGAAGGTTTTCCTAAAATCTGTCCAGTGGTTTATCAGATATTTGGCTAACATAAGCAAAGATCATGTGCAATAAGTTACGCTTAAAGTTTTGTGGATGACTCTCTGCAACAAACACAATATTGTTACATTGTTGAAAAAATACGTCTCAGCAGCAAATGTCACATATGAATGTCATTACCAAGATAATTAGTGCAAAACTTAGATCAAGTTTAAATGAGAACTATAGGCAGGGGAAAAAAAAGAGATTTTTAATGCAACATTGTAAAGGTTATTCTTTTCGGTTTCTTTTCTGTCCTTGTGCCCCAATTTTGTGATGTTTTTTGGTTTTGTTTTGTTTTAAAGGTTCTATCATGTCACTGAAACAGTAAATCACAAATGTGTGCAGACACAGACACACACATTCTAGAGTGTTCCAAATAGCACTGACTTGATGGAAAACAGTACATCTGAGGGAAAAGGACAGATATTACACGGATCATTAGTCGTAAATATAAAAAGGGAGCATCACAGCAGCCTAATGACGCTTTGATAAGCCCTGCTCTGGAAGTAAACATAATCTGTTGACTTTCAATCCTTTTGTCACACCACCAATGATAGTTGAGGCAGAATGAAGTGTTCTGCTGTAAATGGGCTGCTGTCATGCAGAGCAGGAAAATGTGAGACCCTCTGGATATGATAAAAGGAAGTGGTGCAGAGGAACATGTAAATATCCTTTATTTATGTAGCGTTTTCTGGCTAAAGTGTGTGATCCCACGTCTACAGCTGCTTCTCATCAGGTTCGACTTTAAGTGCCTGCTGTCTCATGGATTCCATTAAGTGTGAATCATAATGCCTTCTGATGGAACCAACAGTATTTACCTGTCAGAATCTAAAGACACCCACATATTACTGTGACATTACCATGATACCAGAACAAATGTCTTCTTCCTTTGAAGTAAAAAAGCTAATATGGGTGATATGTGAGTACATACGGTTGAAAGAAGTTAATTGTCTGTGTTAACTGGTATGTAGTTGTCAAAATAATGTTTAAGTCTTTTTCCTTTAAATACTAATAGAATATTAAGGGTGCATATTTACCCATAGGCAGATGATTATTTAATGCACAAAAGACAACATGCTTATGGTTTACCTGCACTGTCCTTGCACCGATATTATGAGAAGGCAATATGCACACTCTGCATATTCTTCACACAACATTGAAGCAAATCAAACCACAGTCAAGTTGAAGTAACGTGACGTGATAAAAACATAATTTAAAAAAAGAATGTGCAAACACAAAATAGGTATATATATATATATATATATATATATATATATAAATATATATATATATGTATGTGTGTGTGTGAAGATTAAGATTCAAATTTTTCATGCTACAAATATTTGTAGTCATTCTTGCTCCAGAAAGGAGTTGTCTCGTGGGGCTTTTTGAGGTTTATGAGGAGTTAGGAAATGCCCAATTATTCATTTGTACATTAATCATGTTTTTATGCACACTTTAGTACCCAGGCTAATAATTATATAGTTAAAAATAATGTTACAAACAATCTGAGTTGTAAACGAATATAAAAACAGGGGGGCAGACATGGACTTTTACCTGATGCTCATTCTATAATATTCTGCAGAGGAAAAGCTGCTACGTTTATCAAAAAGTTTGTATTTATTTAGACAGACATTTAGAACAAGAAAAAAATAGGTTGTGCTTCCCTTTTTATGTTTTTGTATTAGAAATGCATAACCATCATTTATTGAAGGAGAGGAGATAAAAACCCACCGTTTACTTGCAGCAGCATTTAACTTCGCTGACAGCAAACTTAATTCTGAAATGTTTACTTGTGAAAGCTAAAAAAGGAAGTGACAAAAATCCTCATAAAGCAGCAGGAGGGGAGTGGAGGGGAGGGAACCTAAAAACATGAAAGCAGAGTTTGACAGCAGAGTTTGAAACTGGTATTTTTAACTTCATTCTTTTTTTATTGTTTCTGCTTAGTTCAGTAAAAACAAAAATACTTAGATTTAAGTGACACAATTCACTATTTAAGCAGGAAAACTGACTGGTGAATAAAATAACACCTCCCTGCATAAATCCAGTGTGAATGCTGGTACATAAACACAATGTATCGTTTCTACTTCATCTTTCAGTAAATCCCTCTTTTCAGGTCGGCACAGTGAGTCATCCTCCATCTCGCTCTGTTCTCTCTGTCCTCACGCCAAATACCTCCAAAGTAGGGGTCAGGATCTCATTGATGAGATTTTTGGTTTTTGTCTGTATTATCATCTGGAAAGGATTGTTTTTTTGTTTTATTGTAGATAAACATGAGCTGATGCTGAACAATCAGTCTAAAGCTGCAGCTCCAGTGCCTCAGCCTGGTCTGTACCTGAAGAGTGGAAGTGAAAGTGCTGTCCGAGAGGTAAATTCTCATTAGTCAGTCTGCATTAAATACCAATACATTACTGCCAATTAGTCCCTAAGGCTTGAGGTCATAAGGTACCAAATTCATTACTTGTAGGGGCAGATCATTTTCATAATTTATTCCTCTCTGTTATCTGTATGAGTCATAAAACAAAAACTTTTGGAGGAGGCACTCCTGACACCCAAATTTATTGTTGTCCCTCCCAATCATGCTGTATATATTTCTGGAGCCAAGTTCACCGCATTACTCAAACTGAAAATTATCTCCAGAATAAATTGAATGCATCAAGAAAATTGCCTCATAGAGAGGATAGGCTCGCTTTAAGAGAGGGTCAGCTGAACTGTTTCAGGTTCTTCTACAACCCCTGGCAAGAAATTATGGAATCACCGCCCAGAGGATGTTCTTTCAGTTGTTTAATTTTGTAGAATAAAAGCAGATCACAGACATGACACAAAACTAAATTCATTTCAAATGGCAACTTTCTGGCTTTGAGAAACACTGGAAGAAATAAAGAAAAAAAAATAGTGGTCAGTAACGATTAATTTTTTAGACCAAGCAGAAGAAAAAAATTATGGAATCACTCAATTCTGAGGAAATAATTATGGAATCATAAAAAACAAACAAAAGAACACTCCAACACATCACTGGTGTTTTGTTGCATCACCTCTGGCTTTTCTAACAGCTTCAGTCTCTGAGGCATGGACTTAATGAGCGACAAACAGAACTCTTCATCAATCTGGCTCCAACTTTCTCTGATTGCTGTTACCAGATCAGCTTTGCAGGTTGGAGTCTTGTCATGGACCATTTTTTTCAACTTCCACCAAAGATTTTCAATTAGATTGAGATCTGGACTATTTGCAGGCCATGACATTGACCTTATGTGTCTTTTTTCAAGGAATGTTTTCACAGTTTTTGCTCTATGGCATGATGCATTGTCATCTTGAAAAATGATTTAATCATCCCTAAACATCCTTTCAATTGATGGGATAATATCAATTGAAAGGATTGATATTAAGGTAAACTTGTGCATTTATTGAAGATGCAATGACAGCCATCTCCCCAGTGCCTTTACCTGACATGCAGCCCCAGATCATCAATGACTGTGGAAATTTGCATGTTCTCTTTAGGCAGTCATCTTTATAAATCTCATTGGAACAGCACCAAACAAAAGTTCCAGCATCATCACCTTGTCCAATGCAGACTGGCGATTCATCACTGAAGATAACTTTCATCCAGTCATCCACAGTCCACGATTACTTTTCCTTAGACCAGTGGTTCTCAGTTGCGGTCCTTGTGACCCACTACCCTGCATGTTTTAGTTGTTTCCCTGCTTTGGCACACCTGATTTAAATGAGCGAGTGATTGGCAGGGTTCTGCAGAACTTAAAGACATGCTGAAGAGCAGGGAAACAACTAAAACATGCAGGGTAGTGGGTCACAAGGATTGCAACTGAGAACTACTGCCTTTGCCCATTGTAACCTTGTTTTTTTTCTGTTTAGGTGTTAATGATGGTTTTGGTTTAGCTTTTCTGTATGTAAATTCAATTTCCTTTAGGTGGTTTTCTACAGTTCGGTCACAGACGTTGACTCCAGTTTCCTCCCATTCGTTCCTCATTTGTTTTGGAGACATATTGCTTTAAGTTTTCTCTTGACACTTTGATGTCTTCCTTAGTCTACCAGTATGTTTGCCTTTAACAATCTTCCCATGTTGTTTGTATTTGGTCCAGATTTTAGACACAGCTGACTGTGAACAACCAACATCTTTTGCAACATTGCCTGATGATTTACCCTCTTTTAGGGTTTGATAATCCTCTTTGTTTCAATTGACATCTCTGGTGTTGGAGCCATGATTCATGTCAGTCTACTTGGTGCAACAGCTTTCCAAGATGTGATCACTCTTTTTTAGACGCAGACTAACGAGCAGATTTAATTTGATGCAGGTGTTAGTTTTGGGAATGAAAAGTTACAGGGTGATTCCATATTTTCCATTTTTTTCCTTTTAGCAGTTCTTAAAGCCAGAAAGTTGCCATTCAAAATTACTTTAGTTTTGTGTCATGTCTGTGATCTGCTTTTTTTTCCTACAAATTTAAACAACATCTTCTGAGGCCGGTGATTCCATAATTTTTGCCCGGGGTTAAGATTAATTTCCTTTAAAATCCCTCAAATCCTGAACAGCATTTGCAAAGAGACACATTTACGTTGCACACAATCTGGAAAGCAACAAAACAGGAAACAATAAATATTTATAAATATAATTTGGAAAGGCCTCTCTAACCCTATACTGAATATGAAATGAGCCTTTAACTGTAACATGAGTAACATTTAACTGTGTGATCTGCAATGTTTCTGACTGTTTTTCCAATTTTATTGTTTTAGAAGCTTTTATAAAAAAAACATTTCTAAAGAGTTAACACCCTTAAGTGCATAATTCAAGGCTGTTGTTTCTTTTGCATCATCAAAACAAAAAAACTTTATCTGCAGGTACAAATACAATGTGGTAATCTAGCCATTGTTATTAACTTAACTAATGTCTATTAGTGGCATTCATTTTTGGCGTTACTTAAAATGACAGTTAAAAATAAACTTTTATATATGCAGAAGCACAATGAAAGATCACATTACCAACATCTTGATTTTAATTTGTGACTTTAGGAAAATAATTCATGCTTCTGGTGGATATGTTTTTTTTATTTCATCTCCTCTTTTTTTTTTTACCCTTTTTATAAAATGTATATATTTGAAGATTTGAACAACCAAGTTTTTTTTTTGCAGAGTTCTCGCCCCAAAGTAAAAACCCTCCCCCGAAGCTCTGTTGGTAATATGTGCTGAAAGCGGGAGTGTCTGAAATGGTAGGAGGTTTTAGGAGCCAGATGCCAATTTAAAATTTCAGCAAAGTCAAATGTATGTTTGATATATAAAGCATTTTCATAACAACTGATAGTTATTTGATTGTATTATAAAACTGAACAATGTGCCTGGAAAATACATACCGCCCTTTAAAACCCTTTATTTGGGGTAAAATAAAGAAAGATTCCTTGAATTTGCAAATTCTGATTGTAATAGCAACTCAAAATGCACGCTAGTAAAAGTTGTTATGGAAAATATATTTCTTCCCCTACATTTCATAGGAAAGTCAAATCTGTTGAACTGAACAACCTCTCTGCTCAGAGTATACCTGAGTTAACCTGTACTGTGTTGTATACGCCCCAAGGCATCCTGTCAAGAAAAAAAAAAAACCTTGCCTGACGACGACCTGACAACTCCATCCATCTCTTTTACCCACTGGACAGTTCAGATCTGCTGCGGCAATCAATAACATTCACAATTAGTTTCCCTCCTGGGTGCATGCAGAAGGAGGTACACGTTGGGAGGGTTTCTGGGTTGGCCAGCAGTCCCTATCACAGCTGGACAGTGTGTACATGTGGCCTGGGTCCACGGCAGCCACATGTCCTGACATTAGCAGATGTCTCCTGGGAGCTGCTGGCATTTCTGTGTGCCTACCTCGAAAAAGATGGAGGAGTGTGCAACACAGTTTGTTTTCGCTTTCTTTTACGTGTGAGCACTCGTGTGCATTGTGTTGTTTCTCACCTTGACTCGATGACCTGGAAAATCTCCTCCAAAGGAAGGAATGTATCTGAACGGGGGGGGCGGAGACCGGACAGATCTGATGGATCTATATCAAGCTGTAAAAATAGATAAATGTCACTCGTCACTGAGGTGTTTCGAAGTTAACCCCGACCAACAAGGCTTAACCACACAGAGCATCCATGTCCCAGCATGCCTCTGTGTCACTTGGATGCCCTTAGCAACCTGTCAAGGTTGTGGGCAGGTGATTGAAACCAGGTTTTGTGGTTATATCTCTATGTGATGAAAAAAGATTACATCAGGAACAATACAAGGAGAAAAAAATCATATAATGGAACATATTGCAGCAATTCCTGTGATTTATTGATACAAGCAGGTGATAGATAGAAAGTATAACCTGTCATTCAGGAATGATAAAATGTTCCTCGTGTGAGCCCTTGTAGCCAAGGGCACATTGTTGCAGAGAAGAAATGAACCTAAAAGAAAACAGATTAGAATGTGTGAAACACTAGTAAAACATAGCTTCATCTCTCTGAATCTCACATTTGATGAATGAGTTTTCGATGCAGAAGTTTAACAATTCTCCAACATGTTCATACTGCAATACTTTAATCAACTGTTGCCATATGTTGCCCTGAAGCTTAAAATGCATTTAAATGACTTTAATTGTTTCCAGCTGACAGCCACTTCCAAAATGCTGCATGTTAGTTCTTTTTGCTTTTTCAAATGCATTTGGTCTTGAGAGCAATATTATCATCAAACACCACAGTGAAAGGCAATGCTTTTGTATGTATACATTTATTTATAGCATTAGCAAGATATTGCATATTATATGAACCAGTGGATGGATTTTATTAAAACTCTCAGAAAGTAATCACTGGGTTGACATGTGTAACTGATATCTATAAGACTGGCTATAAAATACACAGAAATTGTTACAGTTCAGCCAATTTTACAGGTTTTGAGATTAAATGTGGTGTCATAGTAGCCAATATCTTGTGCATAAATTTATTTTTAAAGATTTGACTAATATTGCTGTAGTTGTTATTTCTACACATAACACAATCTTGGAAGAACACTGGCATGAAAGAGAGCTGGGAACTTCTGCACCTTTAATTCTAATATTTAGGGTGCCCCCTATTGGTATCACTTAAAATCATCACATCACAGCTACCTATAATCTTTTTTAATCACGCTAAAAGCAGACACAGAGTATCATCTTTTTTTTAATATAAGCATGCACACTCCCACCTGTACTAGATTTAGAATCACCGGAACCTGGCATGTCTGTCTTTATAGTCGGAGTGGAGTAGATCACTAAGAGAAAACCCACACAGACCCAGAGAAACATGTAGACACGCAGTGACAACGTTTTTTTGATTGATAAAATCTCCCAACGTGGGCTTTTAAACGCTACATTTTCTTTCTCCTGAAACCTACCATATTTTTTGGCTGCTAGTTTATTAAGTACAATCAGTTACTGTGCTTAAAGGCACACAGGCAGCATCCATTGCATAACGCAGCAGGTAATTGTACTGGCTTGTCCTTTTGTTTTGTCCTCGTTTTTCTTAACCAGCAGAGAGACGAAATGAAGTGAGAGCTAATATCCATCAGAGGTTAGGACCTACAGTGACTTTACTAGTCACTGCAGGATCATTAGAGCCTTTAGACTTGATGGGATATTGTGTTTTCATGAGCTCTGTGCAGTAATCTATTAATAGGTTTGACATGCCATTAGCCTTTATTGATGTCTGATACGTGGACTCACATCAAAACACCATTATTTATCATGATCAAAATTTAACTCTGACACAAAGTGATTAAATAACAACATACTGAGACCCTGTCTTCACCCTTCAAATACACTGAGGTCGTTAAAATTTACCATTTGCATTAAACCGACTTATTTTTATTGGTATTTGTCACCTCAATTCATGGTTTATTCAACACTTTTGTTGCTATTTTTAAAGTCTTTATGTGGAGCATCTAAAAAGGAAGAATTTATTGTTATAATAAGAACTCAGATTTCTTTACAAAGTAGCACATTCTTCTTTATGTGGAGAACAGTCTGAGAAATCCTTTTCATTGGATTTCTCATTGCTGAAGCCTCATTTATTAAAGAACACATCTTATTTGTTTAGTGTTTCAGTAATGCTGAGTTAATACATTTTTCACCGCTGTGCTGTGCAGCACTGAACAACTTGCTTGTGCGGACGTTTTTTTTTTCACCCCCCCTCTGGGGAAATTGAATATTTATTTGCTGGCCTCTGAGGGATTTAAAAATGTGAAGCAACATTAATAATTTCTCAAAATGAAACAGGAGAGAAAATTAGGCTTCTTTAGTTTTTCTTGATATGTTGTGAAAAAAAAACAGATAAGCAGTTGGGTGAGTTTAGAAAAGGATTTACTCACTGGATAAGGCTGATGAAAGGTTACAGGTTTTCAGTGGCATAGACATGATGTTAAACTGAATGTTGGATAAGTGGAAACCACCTCAGATCCTTTTCAGTAAAATTTAAGTTTTAAACATCTTTGTGTTTTCAAATGTCGATTACCTTTGGCATCTATCTTGATTTCAGTGGCTCCAAACGTTAGCCAATATTTACTTTCTAAAGTTTTCATTGGAATATGTCCAGTGGTTTTGAGAAATTTTGCCAACAGACAAATAGGGTGGACTCAAGATTTAAAGGGGGGCATTTCATGCAAAGTCCACTTTTTTAGCAATTAAATGCATTTTGTTGTCGACTTTGAGTCTCTAGGAATGCAGAAAATGTAAATTAGTTTCTCCCTTTGCATTCTGTTTGGGTCATACTTTTCATTACAATCAGTTTTTTCTAGTTTTCAGAACTAGTATGTCACTGTATTTGCAACAGAACTGCCAAATAGGTCTGGACTTATCTACAGTTTAGTTTTTATTATTCTCCTCTGGCTCTAATGTGTAAGGCTAGATGGACAAGTTCTCTCTAGTTGACATCTTTTAATTAGTTTGTAAATGAAAAGCATGTCTATATAGTCGTAAACACCTCTATCTTGACATTTTTTGCTTATAGATAGAGTTGAGTCAATTTTGAGCACAGATGTTATGCAATCAGTTCAGGCTAAGTTGAAGATTATTGTCAACTAATACCACAGCAATCTTTAGCTCTATATCTGTAATTTGTCGAATTGTGGCTCAGTGCATTTTCTTAAAAAAATCAGCTAAGATTAATATCTTAATGAATAAATTTTACCAGTACTGCCCTGCTGGAGCGTTTGTCTCTCAGCTGTAGCTAATTTTATGAACCAGAGAGGACGTGCTGATTTTTAATTCATTCTGATACAGTGGGGGGAAAAGCAAGGTTGTACTTACTTTTTACCACGACTGTCGCTCTGCCTTCCCTGAGTGGGAGGTAATTAAGCGCCAGGCAGCTAACACATCTGACACCAATCAGCTTATCATCTAGTAGGAGCTGTAAAAGGAAAAAGCAATCCAATAATATTTTCAGACATCAGGGAATAAACATGATGGCTAAATTTAATGTATGGATTTTTCTGTCATTCTTACATAGATTCTCAGAGGTAACTGAGAAAAAATAAACTTACTTTTCCCCTTACATATACAAGATTTAGTAATTTAATACCTTGGAAAGGAGAGTAATCAAATTAATAAAAGTTAAAAGTTGTTTTATGAACAGGAGTGGGCTATTTTTCAGCAACTGGGTTTAGATATTTGCATCAAACTGATTATTTCAAGTGTGAGATGTACAATAAATCATGCATTCAAAACAACTCCTATAGCAAAATAGGCAAACCATCATTGGACTGCAAAAACTAAACAAACTTGACAGAAGAAGGAGTTTATGTTAAATCTGGCCTGAAACTTTTATCCTGCCTTTCTTCCTCTTTTGTTCCCTAAAGTCTCATCACTGTTGCTGAAGTCCTGCTGTTAACTCTTACGCAAAGATCCCAACAGGGGATTTGAACTCATATCGGCAAATGTTAGTTTATATGGCAATTAGCGTTGCATTGATAGTGTTGATCTAGTCTTAACACATGGGCCTCTAACCACAGTGGTAAACATGTGTTATGATAACTTCTTTTGTGCTCATCTCTTGGTGAGAAAAACAGGAAAGGCTGTTTCATTCAGCCACCAGTGTTAGCTAATTATTTCTGACCTCCTGCTGTTCTTCACATTCAGTTTCCTCACGTCCAGCCCTCCTATGGAGAGGCACCCCGAGTCATCCCCCGACTCTCTCTTATTAGAGTCCTCGGGTTCGCTCCTTTTCTTGCGCATCTTTTCAACTGTCTAATTTCATCTTCATTGCTCATGAAGTACCTTTCTGAACACCCACGTTTTCCTGTCCTGCAAAACCCAAAATTTATTGAGACGAACGTCCATCTAAAACCCGCAAGGACTCGCTTTAAGCAAGCACTCATTAACATGAAGGAAAATGCTAAAACATAAGTGCAGATATTGGTTTTCATGACTTTTGACATTTTTTTTCATATCACAGGCACATATCCCACTGTGACTTTATTAAAAAAGCACAGTCTTCTCACGCTGACAGTGTTGTTTTTGTAACACAATCCAGTGACATCACACTCTACAATATTAATTATAAACTGCAGGATAACAAAAAGGCTCATTAACATTTTGTTGGTAATCATTTTCCTTCTTGAAACTCCATAATAAAAATATGCTTCTATTTCATAAACTACCTGGCAAAAGAAGCAATACAACATCAATATTTTCAGGATTACTGGAGATGACCTTAAAGTCTTGAGTTACTTCTTTTTATCCTGTAATAGCTCCAACGCAATAATTTTTACAGTCATGGATCCAAAATCTGACATGGTAGAAGCTTAGACTAGATAAGAAATCAAGACAAGTAAATAAGAATGAGTAAAGTTGTTACATTAAAATTGCATTTAAATCCATGGAGGCAAAACAAACACAACTGGCTCTTGACCATCTCTATTATTGAAAGCCTTGTGGCTCCAAACAGAACTACAATTCTTTTATGCTTATCAAAGAGGATTTGTTGTATTAGATTTGCATTATGTACATATTTTACACTTCCACACCTAAATAACTGGTGACTTGCTTCTAAACATCCCCTCACTGAGGACAAATCTTCTTATTTTGATCTTCAAATGTGACAATGGTTTTGTAGTGCATACATTTTCTCAATTTTTACATAAAACTGTGTTACTCACTGAATCATTTCCTGTTCTCACTAAATTCTGTTCAGGGTCACCAGAAAACCTTCTTAGTACACTACAAAGAATTTTTTAATTCACGACATTGTAAGTGCAGCAGACAAAACAAAGATTATTCAATAATAAGAAAAACAGACCTTTCATGCTTTGGACATACAGTGAAAAACAAAGCATGGAACTATTACCAGAACTGTTCATTTGAACATCATATATAACACCTTCTTGTCCATATCAGGAGCTTGTGACCCTAAACCCAATGGAAAGAGATAAGAGAGTATGATTGACCTGCTTTGTGTGACTGTGTGTGACTGTCTGTGTGTTCTTGAAGGTGAGACTTGAGGCACAATCAGATTTGGGTCTGATTAGGTGTGCAGTTCAAAGACTCCTTCAAATATACACCACCTCTAATTCCTCAGACACCCTTTCTGCCACACATGTATTAGAGCCATAGGGGTCTTTTGCTATAATTCACGGGAATAAATGTGAGTGTTTAAATGATTTATGATTGATTTAGTGGAGATGGAGTTTTCTGCAGCACAGAAAACAGCATCTTCGGTTCTTTTTGAGTTCTAATCGTTCATCATAGTCCTTTATAACAAAACATATTCTAGGGTACAAAATAAACCAAGCATCTAGATGTCTGAGTCAGTAAAGTAGGTCATGTGTTCAGAAAATTAAATTCTTAACAAAAATGGGTTCAGATTGAAGAGATGTTTTATTAATTTTTATTAGTTGTGTGACTCTATGGGAACTCTCTAGGTAAAAATGCCTGCTACAATAATTAGTAAATTGGTGCAGGAGAGAGTGTGAATGATTGTCTTGTTTGTCTCTTTGTTGGCCTGTAATGGACTTGTGACCTGTCCAGGGTATATTCCATCTCTCGCACAGTGATGCTCGCTACAATCCAGAAAAGAAGTGGGTTAAAAAAATAAAGAAAGAATACATGAATGTATGTTTTCGATGGTGTTAATGTTCTAATCAGCAATAGGGTTCTCATTTCCAATATTCAGATGGGGTCTTCCTGTGTGATGTTTGTCTTATTTCTGATCCTCTTCCTCCCACTGTCAAATGTGCTTGGTAAATCCATATTTTGATTTTCACTGTGAGTGTGAATAGTGGTTTGCTTTGTTTTTTTCCGTGTTGGTCAAGCAGTTTATCTGAGATGAACTTTGCTTCCCACACTGCAATGGTTTTGGAAGTATTCCAGCTTCCCATTAAATAAAAGTACAAATATAATTTCACAAACACGTGACTCAGTATAAACACATGGTGGAAAAAAAATCCTCACGTCTATACCCACTTCATAAATTGTTCCCTTGAAGTGCCGCAATCTTAAAAGTATAGAACTGATGCATAAAAGATGAGACTCCATACACAACATGCGTTTTCATCTCTTCGTGACAGAAGGCAGAATCACTGAGGAAACATGTTGATAACACAAAACAAGACAGACAAAGTGAGAAAGCACCTAAAAGCCTCAGAGTACGTGGAGGAGGGAGTGCACTGCCTCACACGGAGTTAGTGCATAAGAATCTGGAATGACATTCATCTCCAGCCCTGATTCATGCCGTCAGAGGGTTCACTGCTAAAAGACTTTAACGGTTCAAAGAAGTGCACACATACGTACAGCAACAGATTCAGAAAGGCTAAAACAAATCACAGCAACACACACACAAAGAAAGAAAGACAGTCTGAGATAGTTTGGATGTGAGTGTGCACGCACACTCTCACAGTCAAACACGCTGTAAGCGCAAACTGACTCAGACAGACTGTGGAACAGCCTGACTGCTCACAGCCAGGGCTCATCTTGCTTGAGCCGCTTGCTCACCTTCTAAATGAGGGCTGTCAAGCGGAGCCATAGTGACGCCTGCCACCTCTAATTGGCAGCACATTTACAATCAAATCAGGCTAGTTAGCCAGAACATGGCATCAAAGAATAAGAATAAGAATATGCTCTGTGTTTACAATTGTGGCACATGCCTACTCCGCAGCCCCCATCCTATTTTGCATTTTCTATTTTCATCACAACAATAGAAGAAAATTAGAAGATTAAAATAGAGTAGATCTGTGGGAGAGAATGGAATTAGGGAGAGAGGCTAATTGTTAAAACAAAGGTTTAAAGTTTGGTTTAATTAACTTTTACATGTGTCATGGTCCTTAGGTTCTGATTTATTATCTCTCCAGAGCCAATAATAATCACTGAGTTCATATTAGCTATAGTTACAATATATGTGACTGCCTAAAAATTCAGCTTTACTTTTACAGAGCGACTGAGCTGTTGCATGTACTCCAAAGGGGCATAGCTAATGGTGACTGTTAAGGTGTTAGATCACCGGACAGATACTAGTGAAAGTTGCTTATATATGTAGAGAACTGTGCATCATCATGGTTTTCTAATCTCTAATGTAAATACAATTGTCTAATAATATTGATAATGATGATATCTTGCCCTGATGCATCTCAGTAATCCATGTAGAAAAATCAAAAAGTAAAAATAAGTAGGTCCTCTAGACGGGTTTTTCTTTAATGAAATGTTTCAACTCTCCTCCAAGAGACTGCTTCAGTCTGAGCATTTTCAGGTGAACTCAGCCTTATAAGCACTGCCTCCACATGGTGGACAAACAGGTTGGTCACATGCACTCTGTTTACTGTTTTATTCTTTAAACATGACGTCCCAGTGGCTTTCAAACCTCAAAACACATTACGACATAGATCTGTTCACCCCAAAGATACAGCTCGATGACGAGCAACTTCATCTGGTCAAAACTCTGCAGTTTACACTCATCTACAGGCCAGCGGTCACTGTTTCAGAGATGAAGATGTTCTCATCCTTGATAGAGAGGAACGTTGGTTTGAAAGGAGGAAAGGAAGCCATTTTTGTGAAGAAAAATCATTCATCATTAAACAGGGGTGGAGGCCTTCGGGTCCAGTTGTCCCCTTCCTACAAGGCTGTTATTGCAAGTATGACTCAGCCCCCTGTGAGCGAAAGGTGTGAGTTCACCTGAAACTCCTCAGACTGAAGAAGTCTCTTGGAGGAGAGACGAAACGTTTCATTAAAGGAAGAACACGTCCTGAGGACCTACTTATTTTTCCTTTTTTAATTTTTAAATGATATCTTGGTCATTATGTTCCAACATTACATTTTGTTTGTCCAGGCAAAAAATACTGAAGGTGAGCACTTTTTTAAATCAAGTTTTTGCAAAAAATGTATATATGTGTTTTATAGAAAATAACTATAGAAACAGCTTAAAAGGCACAGTGTTACACACCAAATGTTTTTATTTAATTATTGCATGTTTGAATTCAGTATCAGTCATTAGCTATTACTTGTAAATCCTGAACTGATTTTTTTCATTTTAAAAATAAACTAAGTCCATTCAAAAAGCTATATAAAACAGTTAAAATGTTATTTGATCACTTTAATGGTCAGAGAAAAAAATGGGACTCAGCTTTAGACTGTTTGAATCAGGGTCTTCACAAGAATACATATTTGAGCAGGTATGTGTTTATGATGAAGAGATATATGCATTCTGACATGGTTGGCTAAAATTATGTAACAACGGATGCTACTATGCACTCAATTTCAAACATGCACACATGCGTGAACACATGTGCACACACACACAATCTCAACAAATCCTTTATGGTGAGACTGAAAAATGAACACATCCTGGGAGGACACACCAATCTAATACTGATTTGATGCTGTCCTGCAGAAACACACACAGAAACACATGAAAAGTTATGATTGTACAATATCTTGCACACACACACACACACACACACACACCAAGCACATACACAACTAGATTAGTTATTGGTGCTGTCTCAAAGTGCCCAAGATGGATGCAATGTTTGCAGTTGTTTCTGATGTTAAGTGGGACATTTTCTGCCCTCTATTTTATTTGTGTTTGGCCTGTAAATCATAAGAGGCTGTGCTTTCAAATGAGTAATTAGGGAGCTGTAATGCACTGCTTTGTTTTATTTGTTTTCCCCTAAAGAGTCTAATAAAAAAACAAGAAAAGGAGTGGGGGTGACAAAAGAGGAGTCAAGAGGGAAAGGAGATTATCATAACTGGGAAGTAAATGTAGTGAGGTAACAAATAAAGCAACCTTTTGAAGCTGCAGAGACCAACGCTTTTCTTCTGAGAACTGAGGACAAATTTAAAAATTCAAAAAAATTCAATCACATATATTGTTAAACAAGTTATGTTTACCAAGGTGTCATATTGTGTTTTCAGCTTGTTGGTCAAAATGTTAGTTTGTCTATTTTGGGATTATAAAGGTTTCCTTATAAAAACATTCTCTTTCATGATTTTAAAGACAAATGCAAACCATGTCCCAGACTCTTCCCTGCCTTCACCTCTTCAGAGCATCTAGAGCTGACTGACGATGCCATGTATGTGTGTAAAAGATTTAGATTAGCACTTAGCCAACCGTCAGCATAAGCTAGACTTCATTATTTTCCAAATGGAGGACTTTTTTCTTCAGATGAAACTGTAAGAGGTCATAATTATTTATGTCATATTATGTAATCATTGTGCCATTCTTAGCAATGGCAGCATTAATTAGGCTGTCAAAACATTATCAAGGCTATCCAATCATAGCAATCATGCTCTTGCAATACCAACAGTGGCTGAGAGAAAAGGAGGGGTTGGTATAGTTTTTATAAATATAGAGGGGAAAGATGCAGTAGTACATTAGAGTACAAATAAGCTATAATTTAACTGATAAAAAAAACAGTTTTTTGCAGTTTGCTTGCACTATAGTTTTTGTAAAAGATTTGCATGATATAATGGGGATTTGAGTGTTTTAATTGAAAAAAAGTGGACAAAAACGCTTCATAAAAGTACAGTATAAAATTCCTGACTCACATTTTTAACAAAACATGAAATGTTTACAACTGGTATTCCAAGAACTGACTGTTTTGAGTGTGTCTTTTTGCCTCCAGTTACCGTAACAAAATTTATTTATTTGTAGATGGCAACACACACACACAAACTTTCACCTTTAATTTGCTCACGTTTTACCACCACATACAAATTGACAAACGTGTTTAGCATCATTACCAAAGCCTGCCCGTGCCTCTGTATGCTTCTCAGTACAATTAGCAACAGGAGAGTAATCACAGCTCTTTACCTCACCCAGCACAGCTGTGAGCGGATAGAACAGTGAACACAATTAACAACACCTAAATCCAATTAGCAAACAATGAAAGGTAACACAACCCGATGGTGCTAGTTAAGCACCAAGGACTCGGCTGTTGACAGCATGTCAGAAAAGACAGGAGATGGATTAGGTCAGAGACGTTGATGTAAAAAATTGGAAAAAGAAACAAACAAAAAGAAGCATTGAGATTGTGGTAAGAATCTGGATTTTATCTTTAACAAATACGTCAAAAATACACATTGGCCTTGATCTGATTACTGGTATGAAAGCCAGTCTACATATGATAAAGTTTATATCACTTTGAAGTTTAAACTCCATATAAAACAGTTGATACGAACAGTTTGTGTAATAAATTTCATTATCACGTTTGAAATTGTACATATTTAGTTTTAAAAGAAACATAATGTTTTATTTAATTATCACATTCAACACCTTGTTTCCTGGTGGCAATTATAAATTAGTTTGTGGATAGAAAGTAGTCTTTTTATACCATTCCTGAGACTTAATCTCTTTTGAAGTTAGAGCCACTGATGTGTAAATATTTTCACCTTCTCAAAGTTTATACAATCTAATACAGCCTTTAAAAGTGTCTATTTTTTTACTGGCTGTTGATACTGGAACAACATCTGCAAAGTAGGTTTCAACATTTTTAATTATTTGAAGTGTTGATAGAGAGTTGTGTTTTTCTGGGAAACCATTTTTCAACTTGTCAGTGGTGTACCTAGTGCATCTTTGCACATTTAATCAGTGGCAAAAAATGGAATAACAAAACTGTGGCTGAGGAGAAGGCCTTTTTCAATCTTTATACCCACCATACCAGCTCAGAAGCTATAACTAAGTGAAATATATCTATCCATTTTATCTACCTCCTGACTACCAGGAAAAAAAATATTGTCCAATCACCATTTTTTTTTAATTCCACAATCTTTGTAAGGTAATTAGAATACTGAAAACATTTTTTGGGGAAAAAAGTTTTTATTTTTGAAATATCATGTGTCCACTACAGTGGACATCGGAACGCCATACATTTGAAACTGAACCTTGATGGCAACCATGTTGGCTACTGTTCTTCTGCTGTTAGTTTGATTTAGCTCATGTTAGCTACTATTAGTTTGATTTAGCTCATGTTAGCTACTGTTCTGCTGCTGTTAGTTTAATTTAGCTCATGTTAGATACTGCTCTTCTGCTGTTAGTTTGATTTAGCTCATGTTAGCTACTGTTCTGCTGCTGTTAGTTTAATTTAGCTCATGTTAGCTACTGTTCTGCTGCTGTTA
>JARVJO010059696.1:0-47515 GCA_031762555.1 Cynodonichthys magdalenae | reverse complement strand
ATAGATAGATATAGTGTCCTGCTTAAAAAGAGATTATCTATAAAAAATGAAAAAAGAGTTTGTGCTTTAGCATTCATTTGACCCATAAATTTTTGCAAATGCATCTTTCGAAGTGACGTGCAGATTTAATAATTGAAATTAATGAGGTCATAGCTAAGTTCAAGTATGGTCAGTTTTTTGCTGCAAATTATTTTTTTGATAATTTTTTTATGAATGTAATCAAACAAGATTTAGGGAAACAGCTTGGGTCTGACTCCACCAGCTTTTGACCAGAAACTTTATTAACCTGTTACACAAACATTTTTATTGTTTATATGTACTTCAAATACTTTAGTCGTTAATCAAACTTGCACAAAAACAAAACACAACACAATGGAGTTTTTTGTTTGGTTTTCTAATTTATTTGCATTTGATGGACAGATTACATTTCAGGTGAGCACCCCAACCACCTGAGCTGATGGTAAATAAAACCTACTTGTCTTTCACAGTCGCCTCATCTTGAGGGTTTATCTCCTGTCAAAACAAAGTCTTAACTCTCAAATACCTCGCAACAGCTAGGAAAGTGAAGTGTCCTTAAGAAAGTCTCTCCCACTCTGACCTGATTATTTCCACTTTTACTCAGGAAGTTTTCAGAAAAAAAAGTGCAGAACACAAACTGGGTCAAAGCTGTGCTCTCCAACAAAGCTTTCTTTCCGCAGTGCAGCCCACTCCCTCCATCAGCTCAGGTTTATAACAGGAGGCTTGGCTCTGCACCAGCAGAAAGAACAAAAGATCATTTATGGTTGAAAATAAAGCTCCAAACACTTTGAGAACTAAAGACACGTCTACCGTTTTTAATTTGAAACTTTTTTTTTTACCTTAATAAATGGATATCAACATTTTCAGCTCATAAAGAATTAACTTTTAACTAAAGAGATTTTCCTGTGATTCCTTCTCAAACTGGGAAAAGATGTAAACACTCAAGCCAGCTTTGCAAATTTCTAAACACAAGCTGATTACAAATCCAAATAAATCATTAAATGTTTAATAAACACAACAGAAAGTCTCAGAATATTATCCTTTTAAGTAGCTCTGAGGGGTTTTAGTTTTATTTCAGTCCTGAACATCAAAATAATCGATCACAGGATCTTCTTTAACCATCTTAGACCAGGTGCTTCCACTCGTAGCCCTGAGAATAAAAAACAAAGTAAATAATGTAAAAAGGGACATGATGAGTCTTTTATTTAGAGCGTCTCTAACCACAGAGGAACTTACTTGCTGCTGGTCTGTTTGATATGAGCAATGGGGGGCGGGGCCCTCACAGTCGTCTCCCGCTCTATCACTGATGTCAGGGTTGAGTTTGGACAGGAAGACTTCCCTCTGGCAACAAGTCAGACAACACAGACATCCTCAAAACCACAGTCAGCACAGTGAAAATAACGACTCTTATCTCTGGAAGCTGTCGTACTTGTGGGCTGTGATGACCACGTTGCGTTTGGGCTCGCTGTCGTAGCTCACGCTCTCCACGGCGTAGACCTCCGCCAGCTCGTGGACGATCTTCCGGTGCTCTCTGTTCATCGGTGGGAAGCAGAAGCTTCTCTTTGGCTGTTTTCCCTGCAGTCATCAGTGATGTTTGACAGTTATGGGAAAAAAACTTGATTGTTTTAAAGTCTCAAAAAAATAAAAAGAAATTTATATTAAAAAAAAAAGCTTTTTAGCATCTGTTCCCAGAAAAAAAAACATCCATTTGTCTAACATTTATTAGGATATGTTGTTCTCCTGACTACAAACAGACAGGTTTTTAACTAAACACATGTACAGAAGCAGGGTCAGCAAACACGCTTCATGTTTTTATTCACAGCAGAATGGAAACAAAGCCAAACAAAAAACTCTTTGAAAAGAATAAAAGTTGATTTTGCAGTTTGTGCAAAAACAAGAACCAACACAAAAAAGTAATGTTTCGATGCAGTACAAAGCAAATTTAAGAGTCAAGTGAATTGAATAAAACTCCATTAACTACAAAACAGAAATTAATTATTAACAAAAGATTTGGGCACCAAACCAAATGAAGGCTTTCTGGACAACTTTACTCAATGTACATAAAAATAAAGGAAGATTATTCTTCTAACTCAGTGAAACCTCTTTAGGTATGGTTTTTAAAAACAGTTTTGTCAGAAATTTGCAACAACTACAGCTGGTTAAAACACGGAGGCCCACTGGAGGACAGAACAAGTTCAAATATAGATGAACACTCGGTAACTGGGTCAGAAGAAAAGAATGAAGACAAAAGCTGGGAGGACATACACAAATGGCTAAGCTGCAGCCTCATTTACTATTTATTTTATTTCAACAGAAACTATTTGATGCAAATAAAAAATAAGGGATTAAAAAAACCTTTTGGATAAAGCAAAGATATAAAAAGGTAAATAATAAGTTCCCGACAGAGTCACATCACAAACCAGCCGACATATCCCAACAGTTGAGACTACAAATGTGAATAAAGAGGTTTAAAATAAATTACCTTATTCACAAGCTCAACAAGATTTTTGATCTCTTCTTCCACATCGGAGACAAATTTCAGGTCTTTTCTGAAAAGAAGAGTGGAGCAAACATGCAAGTCTGTGTGACAATCCACTTGTTTTTTTATTTGCTCAGAGGATTAAACCAAGTTAATCTGTGGATAATAAATGTTTTTTAAAAAAAGGAATCAAACCTGGCATCATCTTTGAGGCTGTCGCTGAACACAGAGGTGGAGCGAACATTGAACGGGTCAGAAGAAGAGTCTATCTGCAGAGCCTCCGCTAAACGTCGGTTTCTTTCCAGAGTGGCACAATCCTGATCACATTCAAGCCTGTAAAAAACCAAAAAACATCAAAAACCTTTAAAATCTTTAGGATGAATGCAAATAAAATCTCATTTATTTCATACAAAAACTAAAATGATAAAAATGGACCAGCTCTAAGTGTCACATTTAAATAAAGTAATAAACAAAAATAACAAATATTTCATTGTCTATGAATTCTAAGAACTTTCACTCAAACGTGTTTTTAACTTTACCTCGTCTGTTTTAGCTCCTTCTTGGTGAGGAGCGGGCCGATGTCCATAGAGTCACCAAGCTGTATGTCTGACAGTTTGCTGGCCATGGTGATGGCTGCATACCTGGAGGTCAAAACATAAGAATATCTCAACTGCAATGCTTTTAATGTTAATAATAATGTTAATAACCTGAACTGAAAGTGAGCAGAACAGACCTCTGATATGAACTGGCGGCTTCAGCGCAGGCAACACTTTCCTTTTTTCGACCACAGCTACATTGCAGAGCGACCTGTGAAGCCCCACAAGCTGATTAAAACATTTTGTCTGCAAACATGTTGCCTTATTTCTGGCTTGAAAGTGATCTCATGAGCAACGGAGCAGCTGTGGAGAGGTGTCGCTGTTATTTAATCTAAAACAAACATTTCTTGAAGCTACAGTTTTATGGTAGACGTTATCAGGGCTGCTGAAGATGTAAATAACAGAAGTATACAGACTGGACGTTTTTATAATGCGTGCTGCACCTTTGCAGTGCAGGTGGTGCGTGGGCAGCTGCTGCCTTTGTGGCAGGGAGCTGAACACGGGTGGCCGCAGTCGGGTCGAGGCAGCGTGCAGGGCTGCTGGCAGCCGCCTTCAGGCAGACACTCCGCCCGGTGGCAAAGCCGTTTGCAGCGGTGCGTTTCACAGGGCAGCAGCTTATTACACGTCAGACCGCAGGAAATGTCTTGCAGATGGCATGGGATGTTGCTGCGTTGCTGCGAATCAAAAGAGACGAGCAAAGCTTGATTTTTCCTTCAATTATAAGTCATAAACTTATCATCTCTGCAGGGCATTACCTCATGCTTTCCCATGCACCATTTCTGAACGAGGTAGGTGCAGGGGGGGCATTTGTCCTCACTGTGGCAATTATGAAACACTAAATCAGAAGAAAATGCTGTTTAGAGTTACTGTCAAAGTCGCACTGTTAGCAGCTTTTGTTATATCTTACCTGGATGGTCGCACTCGTGTCTTCTTGTGCACATGTTTTTGCACTCAGGTGGCTTTGTGCCACAGGGGATAGGTGGGTACAACACAGTGAGCCCACAATGACATGTCAGCTCGTCAAAACCTGCCAACAGGGGGAGCCGTGACACGCTCAGTGACAAACATAATACCACAAAGGCAAAAAAACCCCAAAAGATTACATAGAAACTCTAAATAAGATGTTTTTCCAAGGACTGCGTAGCTTTATGTTGCTTTTGAGGCTGAGCGTATAAATAGACAAGTGCAGGACTCACTGGACTGCCAGCAGGGTTCACAGTTTCCACGATGACAAACATCCTGGCAGCGGTGGAGGCTACAGTTGAGCTTGTAGCCACAGATCAGGGAGCACTTGTGCTCCACGTTCTGCATGGACACATGAGAAAAAAAAAAAACTCAAATAAGGTCTAAAAATGAACATTTTGTAATGTGTTCTGCAAGCTGATCAAATAAAAATTTGGAAAAAAAACTTTTGGCTGCAAAACAGAAAAGCCTTCAGTAAACACAGTATTGTATGAAGACATACAATAATACTTTTATTTTGCAGCACATGACTGTTTTCTGTTTCTAATTCTGAATGCAGTGGCTTACATACTGTTGAGACAAAACCATGAGGTTATCATGCATGACATCATCCTCGATGCAAAGACTTACGCTCATCGATATCCACAACTTAGAACAAAACAGGGACAAAATTAAAGTGCCGGTGACATGCATATCCTTCAAATAAAAAGTGTAAAAAAAAACAAAACATCTTTATATTTAAGGAAATTGGCATAACTCACATGATTTTACCCATTTGGTCACATAACTGGCAGATTTTCTTTGAAGTGAAACAGGAAGTGACATAAAAGGGGAACTAAGAAAGAAAACTCTTTCAATAAACTCCTTTGTTGTTGAAACATTATTTGAACTCTGACTTTTCTTCGTGTCTGTGATAGTGACACAAAATAACCTAAAGAAACATCAGATTCTTCTCAATCTGTGTTGTTGACCACTGTAGCGCCGCTCTGTTCACATTCTGACATCCTCCTTTGTCATCACTTCTTCTTACTTCACATGCAAATATCTCAAGTGTTCATCTCAGCGTGATTTATTTATTTTTTCCTATCTGTTATTAATGTCATCTTTCCAAAATTGCTTTTATATTTTACAAACATATGTTGTTACAGGCGCCCTGTGATGGACTTGCGCCCTGTCCAGGGTGTACCCCGCCCCTCGCACTGTGATGGCTAAATATGGGCACCAGTGACCCCCGTGACCCTTAAAAAGGAAGAAACGGGTATAGATGATGGATGGATGTTGTTACAGGCACTTTAAAATTTGGCTATTTTATCTATAAGGAAATAGATTTTTTAGAAGAGAAACCCAGGAAAACACTGAGCAGTCACTTTTCCTTTTCATCCCTTTTTACCTTAAAAGGAGACAAATCATGATTTTAAATCATTTTTCACATTTAAGTTTTCAGTTAGTCTATATAAAATGTACCAGCAATGCTTTGGTCTGAATTCCTACTTATTGCGAGGTGTGTCTCCGATCAACTCATTTTGTGCTGTGTCTTTAAATTCAAACGAGGTGCTTCACACTTCGACCCCCTCCAGCTTTCAAAGAGGTCCATTCTAGTTTGTTAGAGTTTAACTAGCAGTGCAGAAACATTTTATTTATAAATTAAAATATGTCAACAAGGGAAGACTTGTCCTTCCAGCCTTACATGTTGGAGCCAGAGTCTGAATGAAGACAACCAAACTGTAGTTGGTAAGTCCAGACCTTATTTTGAAGTTCTGTCACAAATAATTTGACGTAGTTCATAAAACATCATAGAAAATAGAGAAATTGAATGGATTAAAAATTATGACCCTAACAGAATATAAAGATATCTACACAGCACCAGGAGAGCCTAAATTCCACTTTTCTGCACTCCTATAGATTCCAAGTACACAACTAAATGTATTTAACTGCTAAAAAAGTGGACTTGTTTCCGCGTTAATTAAATTTTTCAGAAGGTCTGGTATTTGTGACTAAAGATTCACAACTTTATATGATAAATGCTGAGTCATGTTTTGTGAAGACCCACCACACAACAGAGTTCTCCACACTTGTGTCGACCACAGGAGCGTTTCTTGTTGCAGCGTTTCTCACATGTGAACACGAGCTCTTCTGAATCAAGAAGATCACAGATGAAATGTAAGACAACAAGTCAGGAATGTGGTCAAGCTGAACTGGACTCATTATATATTCATTTATAAAAACAATACCTTCTTTTTGGATTTTAGCACACGGCACCTCCTGAAAACAAAATAATCAGAAAATCTTTTAAATCTTTGCTAATGGGAACAAAAAAACTCTTCCTGCTGATAAAAGTTCCCACCTTAGTCTTGGAGCCACAAAGACACCTGATAGTTGAGGTCAAAGAGCACGGCCCGCAGCTGCCCTCGTGGCATAAATTCTGACACAAATGGATGATGTCTAAAATAACAGAGGCTCATTAACTCATGACAAAAAAAAACTTTAAAAACAACACCAGTGAGCTGATGATAATGCACGTCCTGTTTACACTAAAAACACAAACACAATAGACCACCAGGAAGACATGAGAACAGTTCTGTCTGAAAATAGACAAAAATATAAAAACACAAGATGTTAAGAGTTAATTTAGGGAACTCTGTTGACCCCAACGTTGGGAAACATACATGTCAGACGTTCAACTCATTGTCAGTTGTATAAAAACAAGTTACAGCTCACGTTTGATGGATATAATAGAAACTCCACTGTTTTTGTGTTTGATAGCAAACATTTAAGTGTTTTAAGTCAATACAAAAATCTGATTTTCAACAGTCTTTCAATGAGTTGTTCAGATTTTACCTCTTCAGCTTAAAGTAAAAGAAATCCATCCTCATCGTCCTTATTTCCTCCCATTCTAACTTCAAATATTGATGCATTCACCAAACACCAGGAGGGGAATTCTAAACTTTATAAAACTTCAGGTTTTGTTTTGCTTCAGTCTCTAAATTCTCACAATTTGTTTTATTTTTCACTTCACGAGGTTCATTTTACTAACAGATGTTGCTGGAAAGTTTCAAGGACTTGTGCATATTTTAACTCAAATATTTGTTTGCATTCTTAATCTTTGGAACCCTTCTACGAAATTTGAGCCTCAGTATGCTTTTGGGATCAAGTGTTTCAGGTTGAAAAAGCTCCCAAACATTCTTTACAGACCACAAAACGTGGAGACGTTTCTCCTCACCATTGGAGCCACAAGGTAATGGTTTGTTACACGTCTTTCCGCAAGAAGGGATGGGATCAGAGCAGCTTCGTCGTTCAGAGTAGCCCAGCTCCAGGAGTTTGGTCAGTGGGGTCTGACTGCAGGGACACGTCTTCACCAGGCTCGGTGAGCGGGGGCATGGCTGGCACGGCCCGGGGTGGCACAGGTCCAGGCAGCGGTGAGCCTCACAACTCAGCATCCTGAGCAGAAAACACAGCTGGGTTACGAAAGGAACGATCTTACCAACTGTAAATCTGTAGTGATGTAGCCACTTACTTTGAACAAACTTTTTGACAAGAGAAATGTCCTGAACCCTGAAACGCCTCTTTATCAGTGCCACACGGGACCGTACGGGTCGTAACTCCACAGTAACAAACTACACCCAGACGGAAAATAAACGGATGATTTTACAAACATCAGATCATGATCATCAGTTAGTTACTCGTTTTTCAGCATGGTTGAGCCACATTTAACTCACTCTGCTGAACTTGCAGCTGGCAGGGCTGACAGGTCCCGCTGTGGCACACCTGCATGCAGGTGTGTTCGCCACAGTTGAGTAAAGTGCTGCACACTTTGTCACACTGGAGCGCTGACGCCTGGCCGCAGCGCATTGGCTGACTAAACGACAACAAAACAATTAAGGTATCAAATCCAAAGCAACAAGGACACTGTGGAAATACCAAACACTTGAAAGTATAACAATAAAAAGGCTGAGCTGAATCTAAAGGACCTCGTCTTTCCACAGACGCAGGATCTGGTTACAAATGCAGGACACTGAGGACAAGGTCCGGGGTGACACAAGCTGAAGAGAAACACAGAAGAGTCAACATGAAAACAAAAGTCAAGCTCCTAAATGTTTATGAAAATGTTTAACAATATCTGTTACATATATGGAAGTATCTCACCCACATTTATGATCAAGTTGCTACTTTCTGAGATTTTATTTTTATATCTTAATTTTTTTTATTGTGAAGACTCATTTTGTGTTTAAGAATAAAAACTGTCGCATCAACATTGAAGTCAAATTCAACAAAAAAACAAAAAAGTGAAAATGGTTTTTAGACACGTCAAAAAAAAGAAGCACAATCAAACAGGGTTGATGTTTTTTGATTCATAAAGAAAATGTATCATTTGCAGATACATTAATTTATCTGAGACAAGTAAAATCTAGATGTGCAGAAACACTGAGCTGTTTTTGTGTCCAAACATTTTTACACATGCCTCATGTTTTAATTTAACTCTGTAGGTGTGATTGTCCTAACCACAGTTTTTAAGCTTTAAACTCAAAATCAATCATTAAAACTGAAGCAGATTTTTAAATGAGATTGAACATTTTTATCAAAAAAAAAAAGTCCTAAAGTGCATTATTTTATTTAAGCACCTAGGATTACATAGGTGGTTTTACTTTTCAATTTAACTTCAAACCAAAATGTAGACCTAAATATTACTTTAAAATCTCCATTCTCCTTAAGAAAAAACAGGTAAAACAATTATACAACAGTGAAAACAGCCAAAGTGCTAAAACAGTGTTTCTTTTCAGCAACTTCTCTGAAAATCTTTCACCTATGCTGAACTTTAAGTCTTTTGGCAGCGTTTTATTTAATCTTGAGATGTTACAAAGAAAACCAGAGTGAGCTGAGTTTTCACAGCTCACATGTTACAGGGGTGGTTGCAGTCCACTCCACTCCTCTTCTTCCCACACATGTCACCACAGCTGTGGGGAATCTCACTGCGCTGCCACTCAGGGTTTGTCACTTTACCTGCCAATCAAACATGGAACAAAAGTGAATGTTTTGTTTCATGCAGAACAACGGGTCAGAGCGTGGCAAATTTTAGATCTGTGACCCGAAAGCAAGATGTGCCGAGGGAAAAAAGTTGTGTATTTGCATAAATCAAACAAGTGCTTACCGCAGAAGCAGGTGTAGGTGGTCGGATGTTTTAGTGCAACATTCTGGCAAGCTGGACAACGCCAACCTTCAGTTGAATCTGGACAAAAAGAAAAGAAAAGAAAAGAAAAAAAGCTTCATTTGACTTTTTTTTGTAGTTTTTACATATAAAATAAATCTAATATTTTAAGAAAATCCACTTTTTAGTGTTAAATCAGCAGGCTCAGGAACAGGAACCAGCTCTAAACAAAACATATCGTCTTGTTTCTTTTTGCAGAACACTGCTGAGCAGCTCCCAAGGGATAAAAACGTCAACATGGTGTTAAAACAGCCGTACCGTCTGCCTGAGAGGCTGGGGATCGAGCCCACTTCTTGATGCAGTTCAAGTGGAAGACATGGAAGCAGCTCTGGCAGCTCCACACCGGGGCCATGACCCGAATTACATCGCAGCACACCATGCACTCGTACTTCTCCTCGGACAGCTGTTCAATCAGACATCCTGAGGAGGAGACAGGGCAGAGGTTCAGAACACAGCTGGCAAACAAACGTCTTTAACCCGAACAACTCATTCTGGTTGACAGATAAAATGCCAAACAGTTCGGTTCAGATTCGCAAATGTTTATACACAAAACACAAAAGGTATATGCTAAATGCATCATGTAGAACCACAACAATAAATCGTGAAACTTTAAGATATATGCTTCAATAAACAGCACAAACAAAATCAAAACAAAGCTCTCATGTAACTCTTTACATACAGTTAGCTCCACTTAAGGTACTAATCTAATCTGAGTCATAACTATTTGAAAAAAAATCTACAACACAAAAGCAGTGAGGGAATTCAGATCTATTCTTTGCCCTCCACATTGTGGTTTGCAGAAATGTCATTCTAACCTGTCTGTGTCTCTTTGCTCTTGGGCATCTTCTCTGAGCTCCTAAGACCCTGTTTGTTGTTTGAATAGTTTGTTCTTCTCCCCCCTTTGCTCTGAAAGGGTCTGTGTGCTCCTGAGCCTCTTCCAGGCTGACAGTCAGGATCCTGAGATGATCTGATTCGGTCAGAGCCATCCTGGTCAGCTGCGCCCTTCTCAGAGCTCACCTCTTCTTGAGCAGGTGGTTTAGGCGGTTTGATCGGTCCTTGCCGCCGCTTCACATCGTTGTGTTTGTTCTGGTGATCGCAGTGTTGAGGTTTGGAATCGGATTTACTCTGTGGAATTCTCTCATTCTTCTCTGAAACTGGGTGTTTTTCTTCTCTGACACCATGTGGCCTATGACCTGGTGCAGTCGTGTGGTTCTCTTTCGTTTGATAATTTTTCTCACTCTGTTCTCCTCTCCTCTGCTCCCGGTCAGCATTTCTAGGCTTTTTAATGTGAGCACCCTGCTCCAGGTTGGTCTGCTCCAAATCTCTATTTATGCCTTCTCTCCTCCAGCTGGGTCCATCGGGACCATCCATGGGATACGTCTGAAAGCCATGTCTATACCTATTACTTGCATCATACTGGCCAAAATCACCACCAGATTTGTGCCTCCAGGAGCCAGAACCAACATAATTTCCATTTAGACTTCTATTTCCTTCTCTCCTTCCCCTACCTCTGCCCCTCCTTCTGAATACATCTTCTCCTTGATGGGAAGGGGGGTTATACTCTGGATTATTTAAATTACTATGGCCAAATGGGTGTTTAAAGCCCTGATTTTCATACTGTTGAGAAGGATCATAGCTATTACTATTCAAGTTTCGATCATTGTTGTGTCTGTGTCCTCCTCTTCTAGATTTGTGTTGATGTGCTGTCACATCTGGACTGAATTCAGGTGGGTCTGCAAAAAGAAATAGTGACAGTAAACGAGTGGCTAACCAATGACAAACATTCATAATTAATATGCAGCACTTAAAAATAGCAAACATATATATATGAAATTGTTTTAAGATTCCATTTGAAATAGGCTCTGTGCTATGTTTGAGTTAATATAAGTGTTTCATCCCTTGGGTTTAGGAACTTTTTATGCTCAATTGATTCACAGGTATTGGATTAAAAAGCCTAAACAAATGACAAATATAAAATCCAACCCTCTGAAAATGGTCAGGTAATGAACAAAATATGGAAATTAAAAAAATAAAAATAAAACTTTGAAAGATCTTCAAACAGCCTAATTAAGAACTCTTTAAGAGATTACAAAATGTCCGGCTCTTTAAAAAAATTATGGATGACTTGATTCTTGAATATGAACAACGTTCACTTATTTATATAGATGATACAAGGATAATCGGGATCTGATTTTAAATTAATAAACATAAAGAACTGTTCATTCCAGTTTAATCTACAATATAGTATAATCTTATTAAGATAGCTATATAACCGTTTTAGTGGACCTTAGAACAGGTATAATGCGGTCATAAAGCCTCTAGACTTAAACAACCAATAATATTATCAATAATTACCTGTGGCTTGAGGTCTGTCATTAAATGTTATGAAATAGCACTAGCCTTAGTCTTAGCCTTAGCTGCTGGAGCTAACTGGTCACATGTCGCTTTTTAGGTCCTGTTTCAGGTCAGGTCGATGTCGGTTTCAAATTCTCCGTCTCATATTATATCAGATATTAAGGCTGAGTTGTCAGCTGAGCATTCCTCTAGACCAAAATTTACATAACATTTTCTAAAAGTTCCTAAAACGAAGCTAGCAAAGCAGGACATTAGCGTGACATTAACTATGCAAGTCAACATGTTAGCGTACCCAATTAAGGGCTAATTTAATTTTAATATGAAAACTCAACTTAGGATGCCTTTTACCAATTGGTAATTTAGTCAGTGTATGTTGTACCTGAATAGCCTTCAGCCATTGAACTCCGCTGCTTCGACCAAGTTTACCGACGGCAGGTTGTTTTTAAAGAGGTGACAAGTAGAACCAGACCCTCAAAGACAGAGTCCTCCTCTTCACTTAACCTCCTGTTGGTAAAACTGACACGAATATTCCTAAAACTATAATAATTTCCTTCTGTTTGCTTCAACTCACCAATGAAAAACAGCTAAGTGCTAGCAAAGCAGGCTACCGTTGTAAAGTTCACCTGACCTGAGTGGGAACCGGAACTTCCGCTCAATATTTTCAAAATAAAGCGCTTTCAGAGGGACATTTGCTTCAAACGTATATGACATATACAAATTCATATAACACCGTGATTTATTACATACCATATGTAGGCTAATTAAAAGCAGTAAAAAAAATAGTTTTCGATATATTTTATATTACACGTCATTTTTTTTAAACGTGTTCGAAAATCATTCCTATTTTTATTTTTTACTCAAACCTAAATATAATATATTTATATTTTATTTAGTTAATGTATTTGTCGAACTATTAGGTCTTTTCATTGTGATGCAGTATTTTTCTTCTAAAACTCTGCCTAATTATAAGAGAAAAGAAAGGAAAAAAACATGCCCACAGGATGGCGCTTCTTGTTTGAGTTTATACGATGGAAGCCACTTTATCGTAATAGTTACATCAGATCTTCAAAATACATTGTAATTCAGTTCTTTCTATAGTCACAATGAATTATTTAGTGTTTTAAAATGGCAATCTTTTTTCTCAATCAATCTTTTTATTTTCTAGTGTTTGTCTTTCTGCTTCAGATATCCAGAATGAAAAGTTAAACATCTAAAATATTTTTTAAGGAGAAATGAGAAAAGTGATGACTTTTTTTTCCTGTAATCAAGAGTTACGTAAAGACATGTTCATAAAGACACAATCTAGCAAAAAATTGTCCTTTTTTCTTTTCTTTAAAACAGGTGTGTTTTCAGAAATTATTCTTTGTCTTTTTGCTTTTTTAAAAAAGTGACCATTTCTGTCATCGCTGTGAGAAATCCCTTCATCTAATTATCCTCATCTTCATTAGTGTTCCTATTTCTAAATAAGAGGCTGAACTTCTTGATAATTTCAACCCAGACGGGAAGAAACAGTTTCAGGTGATAAATGGATAAGTTTCAACAATCTACACATGATTTTAAAGCTGGACATGAAGAATTTGAAACTAATATTAAATCACTATTTAAAAATTCTTCATTGTAACTCATTTTGCAAGCACATACCTTAAATTAAGAAAATAATAATCGTTAATAATAATCTGAAATAGTGCATGAGCGTATGAGCATAAAAAGGAAGACGTCAGAATTGATAAATATTTTTTTAAATACTATTTTTTAAAATAATGCAATAAAGTGATTTTATGTGATGGAGAGTTTGAGGTAAACTATATCTTTCTTTAAGTTTTGTTATTAACCACATTTTCCTGTGTGGTGTGTTCCCTTTTGCATTTATGTAGTTTTAAAAAGGAAGTGAAAGTGAATGAAAACTTTAAGATTATTCTTTGAAAACAGCTAGTCTGTTTTCGGTTAATAAAGGTTTATCACATACTCTGTGGTGAATAACTGTCTTTTTCGTATCTGAGAGAGGAAAATAGATTAAACCCCTCAAGCATGTGGGAATATTTTCATGGATAAAGCAGATAAAAAACAACAAATAAACAAGTAAGAGACATTTGGCAAGTTTTGAATGTGCATTAGTAGCATGTAACGTGTATTTTATCTGCAGCTGTAGACACAGTTTAATGTTTGTTTTTATTTTTATTTTTTATAAGCTTTCTGTAACACTAAACCATGCACTCTGCAGTCAGAGAATCCAGAGCACGCATGCGCATAGACGCTGTTCGTCTCCGTCAAAAACAGCCGAAGTGGGTGGGAGAAAAGTTTACGTCAAGCAACACATACCAAAGCATGTGCTAGTCGGTTTTCAAAATAAAACACACGCTTTTTAATATAAATATTTGAAATCAAACGTAGTTCCACTTAAAATCCTCTTCGAGATTCTGATTTTGCCATATTTGTTTACTTTTACAGATTACAACGAGCCCAGTAATGTAGGTCAATCCTGCTTTCTCGTCGTTTATCTGCCGATTCAGTCCATTATTGCGTTGTTGACATTGAGTGCAGACGGACTACAGGACTAAATTGTGTCATTATAGCTCAAAATAACCTTTTAATGTTTGATTTTATGCTTTGCAATGGATACATTTAATGAGTATTTCAGTCCTAGACGGATTGAGTTTATTTTGAAACGTTTTACAGGAAGTAATGTTTTCCGTTAACAGGAGCTCGACTTGAGCCCAGTGAGTGAACACAGCTCTGAACGCAGCGGAGCAAAAGAGAGAGTAGCAGTGAATGTGTCTGCGGCACCATTTCGCTGTTGAAAAAAAAAAACCCACACACAAACTACGGCTGGAGAGGAAAGGACCGAACCGCGGCGCAGTTTCAGACGACTTTGGACTATGCTAAACCCCCACATTCGGGCTGCTAACGGTGCGCCTGCTTTGACGACACGAGCGTCTCTCTCTTTTTTTGCACATCTGTAGATCATAACGAAGGCATTTATTCACCGTGGCTATTTTTCCAAGGTTTAGTGAAGACGCGGGTGACACTACGTATGAACGTGTCGCTTTTCAGACCTGTCTCTCACAAGGAAAACACTCGCCGAGGGGACGCACCCGTGTAAGGTTTAGCCAAATTCCTCCCCGGAGAACATCGAAGTCATTTGAGAAGAAGGATAAGAAGACACGTCCTGATCATCCCGATAGTTTCAACAGCTCTGCAAAGGGGGAAAAAGCGGCGTTGTCCTTCCTTCGTCTTGCACCCCCACCATCAGCTTTCTGTTTTTTTTGTATTCTTATTCTTTCATGCTTTTGTCTTTCTGAGGCTTCATCGCCGAGCCTTTCTGTGGGCATTTTTCATTCCCCCTCCCCTCTCTCCCCGTTAAAGGATGCCGGATCAAATATCGGTGTCCGAGTTTCTCTCGGAGACAACAGAGGATTACAATTCCCCGACCACATCCAGCTTCACCACCCGCATGCAGAGCTGCAGGAACACCGTGAACGTGCTGGAGGAGGTAAGGCCACGCAGAGGGGTGGATAAAACCCCTTCCCCATTCATTTTGTTTGCTTTAAACAGAAAATACCTCCTGGAAAAACACGACAGACTATTTAAGGTGTTTATAACTCAACAGAGGGCACAGAATAGGCTTCATGATGCACAAACGCCGCTCATAATTGCACCTGTTGCCATAAAAGTGCAATTTCTTTTAAATGCTGCACGCCCCTTTAAATGTGAAAATCCATACATGTCACTTTTATTCATTCAGACTGATGATGTAGAGTCAGTGTAGTCTACTGTTTAAAAATGAGGGGGATTTTGCAGCTGTTTCTGGCCAGATATATGAAATAATAATAATAATAATAGAGGAGGAGACTGGCTTTGTTGGAAGAGTGCAGGGAATAGAAGGATGTGCACACAGGCCTGCAGCTCTCTGTGTTCAGTGTTACATAACTCAGGGCTGCCAGGCTGTAGCTGTGTTTGTGTGACAGGGGGGAAAAAAGACCCATTTTAGTCACTGGCTGCTGTCAGATATGGATGTTTCAGATTCATTCCTCCCTTTTTACACAAGCCTGGGTGCATGCAAACAGTCTTGGATGTCTTCATCGCACGCCATCGAAAGGCAATGCTGTATTTTTTTGCCTGCATCTATCTGATAGCAAAATATTGTTTGAACCGTTAACGAAAATTTTCACAAACTAATAATTGGAAGGATATCCACAACTGGTTAATTTTTGGAGTCAACGTGATTTACCTAAAACTTGAAGCAGTCGTAACAGAATCATCTCCAACATGTGTTTTGAGCGCCAACAGAACGCACAAGATCTTCATTTATAACTTTGCCATTATCTATTTGGAGTCCACTTTATCTGTCTGTCAACAAAAAAGATTATGAACCACTAGGTGGGTTTAAATTAAACATTTTGGAAGCAATAACTAGATGTACTGTACATCCACAGCTGACAAACTTTAGTAGCCAAGTCTGCATTTAAGATGGCTGCCACAGCTGACTGACCTTAGAAAACACAAACAGCTATAATTCTGTCATTTTTAAAGTTAACATGCGTAAATGTGGTGTGGTGGTGGCAGGGGCTGGGCAAGAATTCAATAAAAATATATATTGCGATAGACACGTGGTCAGTATCATGGAAAAATTTGTCCAACAGAATGTTGAAAATTTCATTGAATTACGATCCAGAACCACATGGCATTCTGGGGGATGTAGGCAGAGGAAAGGCTTTACCCACTCATCTTCTGGCGGAATAGTTAAGCAAGGCTGGTTCCATCAGCTAACTCACTCACTCTTTGGTAAGCTAGCAACAACCTTTTGAGTAACAAACACAGTAGCAGTTTTAGGTTTCGCCCCATAACTGCTTAAAAACGAACGACGTGGGGTGAAAGGAGAAAATAAGTGCAACAGCTTGAGAGGAAATTGTGGATAAAAGAGGAATAGTCACATCACCAGTTTTGCAGTATTAATCTGCCTTTTTTTTCTCCTGCATCTTTTTACCAATGGGTAAAACAAATTACTAATCAATAATTATCAATATCGACTGATCATACCTCGGATATAAAAGGCGGCGCTGACGAGTGATTCCTTTTCATTAAAACTGGATTTAAAACCAATGAGGGTGAAATGTAATCAGGTCAGGCAGGTGGGTTTATGTTTTGCGTGTTTCCCATGATGGCATCCCTCCTGCCCTGATTAAATGGAGCATCAAACTAGGAGAGCGCACACACCTTCGCTGTTGTGAGCTAATGCCAAAATGTGACCTCATTTCACACTTTGTTGCAAACAGGAATTACATCAGGCTTGCAGCGTTTAGTGTAATCTGTCATGTAAAGGCGGAATCATTAAATGTGACACACATTTTTCCATTTTTGTTGCTTTAAATCAAAGATCTGGGACGAAATAACTGCTTTAAACGTCATATAAATGGTAAAATAACAAGGGTAGTCACGAGATGGGTTGCTAGGGGAGGATACGGAGGCCTAGTTCTCCATTCAACATGTAAAACTCTGATTTTACAAGTATATTGTTTCATATTTTTCCATGAAAGTCTGCCCCAAACAGAGCCAATGGCTGTGTTTCATCTCAACATGGAGCCCAGTTTGTGTCTGCTGACTTTTAACAAGGAGGAGGCTCGCATCATGAATCACCTCCCTGGCTCCGTGCCTCTGATCCACTGCAGCACAAACGAAAAACATCTGTCGGACAGGGCCGCCATGTGCGTCAAGCTCCAGTAGCCGCTCTGGAATTTTTTTTGTTCCTTTCGCAGAGATCACATGACGAGGAAGACCATTCTACTAGCATTAAAACGGCGCAAGCTAGCATCGTTCCTCCGTGTTTAAACAAAAGGCAAGACGCAGGGTCACTCAGACCGGGATACACCCTGGGCTTTAGACGGTAAACCTAAAGCTGTCAGATCAGCATCTCTTTTATGAGAACTGGAGTCCTGTTAGGTTCCTGCTCAGACATGTATGAGCTCACATGCGCAAAACAGAGCCACTGCAGAGATGAGAGGTGCTTTTGGAGCTGCTTTTACCTGAAGTGAACTTTGTTTAAAACATCCTTTGTTTTTTTTTCGTTTTTTTTTTTTTTTTTCTGCTGAGCACGTAGTTGTCATCCCCCAAACTCAAAGCATCCACATCTATTTTGTCCAAGCCATTTCCTTGGTATGCTGACAAGGTAAATTATGCAAAGGTACAGCGTGAATATTTAATACTGTAACCTGAGGGGGAGATTTGACCCAGCAGGGGAGTTGTCATTCCCTGTGTGTGCTTTTACTGAGTCATCAGGAAGAAAAAAATAAGAAAAAAAGAAAAAAAGTTGTTGCAGCATCATCTCATCCTAATTCAGCACTGCCTTAATTATTTACAGGTGCAGATTAATGGTATGGAAATATTTAAGATTATCCATGCCCTATTGAAGTTGTTCACATGTCAAACTGGTGCAGAAGTGTGGAAAACAATGCCGTATGGAGAGAGAAAGTTTTAAAAATAACTGTTCTGCCTCGCCTGCTTGAGACAAAGAAGATGAGGTTGGTGGTATTGGTGGAGGGTTATTGTGTGTGTGTGTTTGCTGTGTGGGTGGCAGACCGGAAGCTGGCTGATGTGTCTGGCTTTTATTTTTGCTGTCATCTTTTGGTGCAAAGCAAATCATTGTTGTGTTGCTGTTCGCGCTGCATTTTTTTCCCAGAGAGCACTTGGCAGTCAAACTGTGTGTGAAGCTTGAATATTCTGTCAGCAGATGTTGAGGTGCTCATTGCATTTCTTTAAATCTAAAGAAAAACAGGCATTACAGATTTCATGAGACATGGCATGATGTATATTATGAAAAAAGTCTTGTCATCTTTTTCTTTATATTTTGCTCCAAGATGCCTGACTTTGTTGTAATCCCTTCATATTGTTTTGATTAGAAGATTTTCAACGCTGATTTCTGAAAGATTTTATTTGAATCGTTACTTCTTTTGCCAGTCATTTTTAGTCAACTACGGGATCATTTTAAATAAAATATTTAAATGTATTCAGGCTTGAAATGGCTTCTAATCTTGAGAAGAACAATTGTTGTGTTGGCACATAAACAACTTAACAAAGAACTCATTTTAAGTTGCATTTTTATGCACTTTGTTACCAATTGTGACACAGTTTTAGTCTAAAAATATCACAGTTTGAAACATAAAATAATACTTTGGCAACAACAAGGTGATTCCTTAAGAGCTGAACCTGAAGTTGGGGATGAACCAATACCACTTTTTCCATCTTGTTGTCTATGGAATCACAATGGAATTGTCTATTGAATTTTAAACAACATTTTAATGTTTATTAAGTACAGAAAGATTAATTTATGTGATGAAAAATGATTTTGACATGTCATGAAAACCTCAACACATTTTTTAAAACCGAGTACAAACACTTTCATTTGAGTTCTTGTAAATTGGTATTAGTAAACGGGGATGGGTAAAAACCCAGGTTAGCGGGGGCCTCAAAAGTTGGCCCATTACTCTCCCCAAAGAGACACTGGGCTTTTAATCAAACCTTTGCTTCCCTCGGAAGAAGGACACCAGGTTAGAAACACTCCGTGTTCTAAGCTTCTCGGGATCCATTTTTATTTATCGTTATTTAACCAGGCAAGTACCGTTGAGATCTCAGATCTCTTTTTCAAGGGAATCCTGGGCCTGAAGGCAACCTATTGTACATGTTTTTAGGGGTGGGGGAAACCGGAGTACCTGGAGAAAACCCACACAAGCACCAGGAGAACATGCAAACTCTGCACAGAAAGACCCCAAGTCCGAACCGGGGATCAAACCCAGAACCTTCTTGCTGTGAGGTGTCTGTGCTAACCACTGATCCGTCGTGCCGCCGAAAAAATAAAAGGTTCTCTAAAAATTCTTTCCCTTTAACTACTCAGGGCCAAGCATTGGCCTAAGTGGTGCAAAGAGGTCTCTAATTCAATGCCACAGGCATCACACAGACCATTGTCATGGAGTCCCATCACCATTTCATGGCGGTTGAGCAAGCTGTTCCTAGTTAGGACTCCAACCAGTGTACTTAAAGTTTTCCTTGTCAGGGCAAGACAAGGATAACTTGTCAATACTGTGCCAGTATTAGTACTATAAATGTCAAAACACTTCCTAACCTCCTAAGACCCGAACTCTTGCATTGCAATGCGTTTTTGTCCACATATATGGCGCCAGGTCTTAGGAGGTTAAAGTTACTTTAAGGAGGGTGGCTGAGTGGTTTGGGGAGTCATCCTCCAATGAGAGTTTTGTCGGTTCAAAACCACCAGTCACACGTTGCAGTGTTCTTGGGCAAGACACTGAATCCCCACCGCATTTGATGTGTGTCCCATCAGTGTAAATGTGATTTAAACGCTGATGAGTCTCTATAGAGTGGTTTCTACACATTAGCTTCGTAGAGAGAGTGCTGTGTGAATGGGTAAACGAGTTCATAGATTGTAAAGAGCTTTGAGTATCTTGGTTGGATAGAAAGGCTCTATACAAGTACAGTCCATTACCATTTACTTTGAAATTGTGTTTTGACATCAGAGGAGCTTACTGACATTCCTCCTCCTCCAACTGACCGCTCAACCAAGAGGTGAACGTCACAGTTACATAAAGTGGTATCAAGTACTGCGTATCAGAGCGCTTAAATACAAGTACATTGCACACATTGAGAAAGTATAACTAAAAAAAGCATCAATAGATGTAGGCTTTCCACAACTAAAAATCTTCGCCTGTTTCCTTCAAGCTATTGATATGTTTTGTTTTGCACAAGCTGCAGTGTTTATTATGCAAAAATCTTTATAGCAAATCAATTTTTGCCCCAAACTTTGCAGGACTAACTTAATTGATAAATTATTCAACTCCTACCCGATGAATTTGTGACATCTGTTTATATAAATGTATGTCAGGTTATGACTCTGAGGCTCTCCTGCTCTTATCAGATTCTCTCTGATGTAAGTTAATATTAGCAGCAGGCTCTTGTAATTCCCCCGAGGGGCATGCATCGCCTGTTCCTTTACCCCACAGATGGCACTCTGCGTCACTGGGTTTGCTTTCCTAAAACCACAAAGAGCGGCAGCAGCGATACGAGGGGAAACCCTCACTGAGCTGGCATTCCTTTGAGCATGCTTCTCGCGCCACATCACATGGACCAGACCAAAAAAATGTTGACTTTTCACAGCCGCTCTATTCAAGCATGGCTGGCCTTGACCTAATAGGCAGGACCTTCTTTCTTTTTTTACTTTTATGTAACAGCCCTTGCAGGCGCAGCACTTTAAGGCTGACACAGAATCATTGGTGCTTTTATGTTAAAAAAAATGAATAGGGAGGGTCATTTCTAACCACTGAGTATTTATATTAGAATCAAGATCACTGCATGAAGTCATCATTCTGTGTGGACATCCCATAACATCCTCACTTTTCTTTTTAAAGCTCTAATTATTTGCATAAATTATTTTTTAATTTTTATGCTTGTCCAGCTGATTATATTAAAGAAAACATTTTTCAGGTTCTAGTATCGCATTAAGTCGTGTGTATTAATATTGAGGATGTGGTAAAGTGACATTAAAAGTAGTGAAAAGCCAGAATTAAAGGAAGAAAACGTTGATGTTCTTCATTCAAACCTCGTATGTATGTTCTCTCCATTCACATTTGGGTTTTCTCCAGGTTCTCTGGTTTCATCCCACAGTCCAAAAACTTGCATGTTTGGTTATTAAATGATTCTAAACTGTTTGTGACCGAGTGTTAATGTTCATGGTTGTTTCCTGATGACTGAAGCATTTTGACAGAGACCGTTTTTACATTTGTGGCAAAAGAAAAACAAATATCTGGTGGTGTGTGTGGGGTGAATATGTCTTAATGTTTGCCCCTCCCCTGATTAAATTTAAATGTTTAATTATTAGGAATCTTGATGAAAGTAAAAGATACTCAGCAAAACCAATGCCTCTGTTTCAAGAGCAGGAAATCGGCGTTGACCTTGTTTCTCCATCTGATGTCATTTAGATTGATTAGATTGATTATTTGTTTGCTCCTCATCGCAAGAGGTGGGCTTTTGCTCCCCCTATAGTTCCCTCTTGTTCAAATTTCAGGTCATGAGTTCATTCTAAAAACTTACAGCAACGTTTTACTTTCAAATGATTTAGGATTTTAAACCTCTTGTAGTTTGTGTTAGGTATTATTAGACCCCAGGATCTGAGTTTGTGATCCAAAATATTCAGAATTTTCTGCTCCGTATGGCAGGAATGAAGCTCAGTATTTGTGTTTAAAAAAAAAAGGCAAGTAATAAAATTGTCAGAAATATTACCATACAACAGTGTTTTAAATCTCCCCTTTTTCTACACTTATCAAAGCGTCCCCCCACCGTTTGAGCCACAGTTTGTCACTGAGATAGGAAATACCCTCTGCATTAAGACATTTTCTGGATTTGCACATCAGTTTGGTAAAACACGCTCTTTCTAAACAAAGCTGTGGTTGTTTACAGTAAAACATCTGCCCTGAAAGAAATCGGCTGTGTGTTTCGTGTTGTTGACTGGTCTTCGGCTCCGCACTGAGTGAAACAGTCGGTCTTTCTTCTGAAAGCCTTGACTTCTTCGTCTGAGACCCAGCAGCACCTGAGGCCGTATACTCGATGACGTGCTGTCATGTGAGGCTTCGGCGCTGCCGCATGTGACATCCAGTCCTCCAGTGGGGAGTCGGCTGCAACAATGGCAGCACAGATGACCAACGATTCTTGCTTTCCTCTTGTTTTATTGGCCTGTTAGCTGTAGGTGGCGAGTTATTGACTGTTTTCATTTTTTCACTATCGTAGCTGTATCTGTTGATAAAATGTCAAGCTTTTTTAAGAAAAGTTTAAGAAACTTTGAATTATACAGTAAGAAAGGTCGAGTTTTGATCATACTTGACTTTATGTAACATATTTGACTGTGTGCTATTTAACAAATTCCTTCTGTGATGTTTGTAGCTGATGACCACAGCTGTGTCAGATTCAATTATTAATGAAGCTGTGGCTTTTTATTCATCATCTGCCCCTCGTGTCTTCAAACTCTGTGATTCTCACTCAGAATGGGTCCCTCTTTTTTGGTCATTTAGTACCATTACTCAGATGTAACCCCGTCTCAGTTACTGCACAATAAAGGTGGGATATTTCTTGATTTAGGACTTAAGTGTTGAGTAATCAGGTGATGCCACAGTGTTTCCCAACTGCAGTGGCTTAAAATAACATCAGTAACGTCATATGCTGATTCTTTTCCTCATTTGTCAGCAGATTAAAGGTAATCCTGATATTTTTATGGAATTACCATGACATTGGATTCAGACTCAGAGGTTTTGTTTTAAATTGTTTTCCATGGGTGGTAGGAATGAAAATTAAAAGCTTGAGTAGTTTAATCTGTTTGCTTTAAAGCTTTATTGTGGTGTTTGATTTATTTGAAGGTATGCCTTTATAGAGAGATTTAATTTAAAGTATTGTTCCACAAAGGCAGTGAACATCACAGAATGACACTTTAGTTAATAAAGATCCACACAATGATGCAGCACTGTTTAAAATATGCCTTTATTAACCTTGAGGCTTTGTTTTTTCTGAACGTGTTCTCGGCCTGACGCAGCAGGAGATGAGACTGTGTTTGCTGAAATCTGATAATCGGTCTGTGGGCCACAGCTGTTGGCCTACCTTCTTCTCACAGCTGCACTGCGTATATCATCAAGGGCTATTAGCTGGCAGCGGATTAGCTGTTGTCCAGACTTTTCTCTGGCATTCTGATCCTCTGTCGTTCCCCCCCTCCCAGAGTTTTTTTTTTAGGCGAGGAAGAGTGGGTCAGTGTTCACATCTGTCTGCAGCTCCTCTTCACACGGATGGATTGTGTTAAAGTAATCTCTCGTGGAGAAAAGCATGGCATGGTTTGAGCTAACTAAACATTTACTGTTTGGGTATGTGCTCTAATTATTGTTGAATGCTTTGCTGTTTGTTGGGGGTTATTTGTCATGAAACAGGTCAGTTCTGTTTCGAAATAGACACTTCCTGGTTTTCTAAAATCTGGACCGCGCCATGTTTGTGGGCTAGCATTTAGCTTGTAGCGATAAAACCAGTATGGGAGAACCACAAAAGCAGGGGAGAAAAAACTGTAAAAAGGCCACTGAACGACACAGACGAGCATTACCAGGATCATAATACATTGTATTTAAAACATGGCTTTCAGGATATCCATGGATCCACTGAATAATAAATCTAAATCAAGGTATTTAACTTTATTGAAAGTCCTGATCTTTACGAGCTGCTGAAGTCTGCAGAGCCGACAGAGAGGCTGTGTTGACATGACTGTGTGACTTTCTCTGATATTATTAGTAACTATGTCTTACATACTCCAAATGGGTACATACTGCACAATACTGAACATTTTGTGATTATAACCTGATACTGTCAGTGTGTATTTACAAGGCCAGGGTAGATTGCATAATGTTCAAAACACTTTACCGTTCATAGTGCACAACCTTCTTTTTTTAATTTAACTAACGAACTATGTGGTCACTAACCATGGTAGAAGTGATCTGAACACACTCTGGAATCCCGAGGAGGGTGAAATCTTTGTGGTTGATTGTCGCCAGCCACAAAATCACGTCGCTTTGCCAACAGTTCTGCTATTTTTCCTTGGTGGTTTTACGCAGTCGGGTTTTTTTTAAAGAGCGTTTAACTGCTACACGAGCGGCACAACTCCAACGCAAACTTGCTCCATGACTGCTAAACCAAATTATAATAAAAACATACGATTGCATAAACAATCTAGACTGTAGACCACAGACAATGTATACATATCTGTGCTGTAGACTATCCACTCGTCCGCATTTGTGCCCACGAAAATGGCGATTTGATCACGTGATCTGCAGTTCGCTACATCATTTGAGAACCATCTATTTCTGGGGTCAACTGTCAGTTTCTGATAGGTGCTTAAAATGAGCAACAGTCAAATGTGTACAGGTTATAGATGAAAACATTAAAATTGTTTGCATGTTTCTACAAGAATAAGGCAACGACGGGTCTTGTCTGACCCCTGCATTCCTCACCCTTCTGAGATTAGGCCACCCAACCCACTCTCACTTGCCCCTTGACCCCAAGCATATGTCTAAACAACCTTCTTAATCCTCAGATGTAACAGAAAAAAAAATCTAAGGTCAGTCTTTTATCATGGTAGTGGTTTAGGAAATCTGAATCCACTTTGCAGACTTCTGTAAAATGACATGAAGAGATGTAATACTTGTAAATAACATAAATAGAACTGTTTTCTGCCTTTCACTTTTTGTTTAAACAGAAAAGGAGTTGGAACTTGACTCCTATGACTGTAACACAAAAAAATACAAAAAAAAAAAAAACTGCCCTTAAAACCATGACTGGAGGTTCCAAATACCAGACACGCATGATAAAAGCTCCCCCTCCCTCCCCCTTTTCTGCAAAAGCTCCCATTATGTATGGCTTGCTCCCCAGCCTCCATTCCACTCATACAAACTCGCATCGGGTCTTGAGCAGATCTGGTTCAGAGCTCATTGCAGGTCACTTCCATCAGGAGTTTCTCCCCAACAAATCCTTCTCGTCACATTCCATTTAGCAAAGTGCAAACTAGGTTTTAACCTCTTCACCTGGATCCTTGCCATTTTTCTCTGTCAACCCCTTAACATCAACACTCCCACCACCCTCAAACCCATCACCCCATGGCCCCTATACGACCACCCATTCGTCTCAAGAGGAGAATCTTACCTTCGCTGTCCCTGCCAGGTGAGCATACGAGCAAACTCTGAGCTCCAGGTAAAAACAAACTCGCAGAGGAGAAAAGACAAGGTAGACACGTGAGAGTGGACGCTGCGTTGTGGTCTGCGGATCGTGGTGAGGGGCCAAGTCAAGAGACTTTGAATAAGTTGGCCCGTTTTCTTTCTGTTGAGAAGGTGAGAGTGTTTGCACTCTACACAAGACAGAGGGGGGCGAGCGGGTGGGGGGACTGGGATCTCCAAATAAGGGCAGAGGAATGTAAACAAGTGAGGCGGGGCAACAGCGCAGAGGCGGGCTGGAGGGAACCAGTAACCCGACCTCTTGCCCCTGTGTAAAGGGACTACCCCACTGGGGAGAGAAGGGGTTGGGTGTGTGTCAGTGGGCTGATTGGGGGGGTGTACAATGAAAGAGAGAGAACCAGAGGATAAAAACAACATTCCTGGAGCTCAAGACATATCCACTCTGCAAAAAGACACTTTGTAATTAAAGCAAAGATTAACTTCAGCCCAGAGCCCGAAGCAATTTTCATGAAAAATGGCTGCCAAGTTGTTTTTCTCCCACTCCTGTGTGTCAAGAAATAACATGCTTGCTGTCTTTACGCACAAACTAGACAGAAACAGATGTTCTTTAAATCCTATTAAAGGGAACTTTTTAAAAAAAAGATTTTTAAGTAACTATCTGAATTACACTGACAGACCCACGATGGTTTACCAAGTATGTTCTGAACTTGAGAGAATCAGTCAAACCATTTCTATGCAGCGTTCATCACATTGGTTGTCATGGTACATTCAGTTCCTAAATAAAAAAATCCACCAATTATAGTGCAGAAGAACAGAAAAACCACAACTGTTCCCCAAGTTGCTCTGGAATCAGGAGGTCTGGTTGTGTACGGCTATGCAATTACCCAACCCTTTCCGTTTTGTCTCATTTACTACCAGTCTGCACCTTTTGAGTGCCAAAACAAAACACGTATGATTGTTTTTATTTTGTACAGCTCAATTTTCTACAAGTGTTGGAAGATTTAATTTGAATATTTATTTATACATTTTTTGTATTCTGAACAGTTCCTGGTTATGTACTCAGCTTTGCAGTTATACTTTGAGCTTAAAAGTATGGCGTTTAGGAAAATAAGTATATGAATACACAAATACAAAACGCACAGTGTCCTATTTTAAAAATGTCTTCTGTTGTCAACAGTTTGACTAAAATAAAGAAACACTATCAAACACCTTTTGTAACTTCGTCAATTTGTAGGCATTTTCTTGACGTCGGTTTTTGTAAAGATTATTCGCACTTAAACAAAATCCATACTCTATTTCCCAGACAGCTCAATTGTTCATGCCTATTTGTATTCTAATTATATTGGGCTGTTTTGCAGATTGCTGCTAGAAACCTGGATTCTTGTGACTTTAGATAAAACTCCCATTCACAAGGTGGCACTCAACACACAACGGACAAAAAAGACAAATATATAATAGCAAATGAGGAGATTTGTACGAACTAGTCCATCCGGTGACACTGGATGAAAAACAATTTAAAGTATGGAGTGAGATAGTTTTAAGCTGTATCTTTTTGTGAGTGTTACAGACACTGTTGGAGTCCAATTATATATTAAAACGTCCTTTTTGTGTTTAACTCAAAGATACCCCACTATTATTGTTTTTGTGTATGTTTAATCCAAAGCGTACACCTCAATGGTTCCATCTAAATGGTTCAGTTTTCATAGTGGCCTACTGGTTTTTACGAGATGACATTGAATGCCCAGGGTGACTGTTGGTGAATTGACTTTTTACAACCCCATCCGCAACAAAGGAGGAGCATGTTTTGAGTGTTGAGCTTTAAAAAAAAAATGAATCTTTTTGTACAAAGACAACTCCAGTTGTCACCTGTGTCTCATGGCAGCAACATACAGTATAACGCTAAGAATTACTTCATGCCTAACAATTATTTTAATAATAAAATGATGCTGTTATCCACAGCTAGATAATATATCACTTAGGCACTACAGGAACAGAGAAAATAGATTGAATTTCTAAGGAGAACCACTTGTAGTTCTTTTCTTCTTCTTCTTTTTCTTTTAAATAAAAAGTTGAGAAACTAGTGCATTATCGCCACGTAATAAACTGGAATGTAACATGAACTGAAACTGAAACTGTGATCTACTTACCGTATATACCTGTTTGGACAAGTTAGAGGCCTATCTGTATTCATCTCCTGACATTAGTTTGTCAGGGGGTTTTATATCAAATAACAAAAAGAGAAAAAAAAAATCTAACAAGAATAGGCTCTCTTTCATCTTTTAACTCCTTTTCATCAATTCCCTTGTATTTGGGGTAGAAGCCAACACCTGTGAAATAAAAAAAAAACCTACATGGCCAAATATGACTAGATATAAGAATTAAATAGGGTTTAAACAAAAAGTCTGTAAAGAAAGTGCAAAATAATCTAGACGAAAAGAACAAACTCTAACATTTAAAGTTATGTGAAGACAACAACCTACTTTACAAAAAGAAGAGAAGCAGTCTTAAAAGAATCAACCATTAAATCTCACTTTAGGATAAACAGACACTCAGCTGAACCAAAGCCAATCAAGTTAATAAAGACTCCTTTTCACAACTTTAGCACTAAAGTGTCAAAAGATATCTAGACTTCCTCCTCCATTATAACGAGCCGGGACAGTGTGCTTGAAGTAAACTGGGTGTGCATGAAGACTGCTGGTAAGTAGATGTAGAATTTGAACAAAGCTCCCAGTCTTCCCTCCTATATGTGGTGTTTACACGAGAAAACAAAGCAGTAAACATCCCACATGAAAGCTTTGGAATTGCGGCAATGCTAACATAGAAGAGAGAAAAAAAAAAAAAGTTATTTTTGGTTGATGTCTTCACTTTAATTTGGTGAATTCTTACATTTGAGGGGTTGTGCTTTTGTTTTGTAGTGGGTAGACAAGTCAGGGTGGATGTGATGCGGTATTTTAAGTAAGAAATAAAAAAACAAAAAAATGGCAGACTGTTTTCATCAAGCTGAACTTGGCCTATAAAAACACTCAATGAAAACGGGAAAAGGGCGGATTTCTGCTTCAGTGCTGCCTCTATTCTGAGAGGTTATTGTGAATTCTGTGGTTCCGTGGAGGAGAGCAACAACCGCAGTGAGGACGGGATGCCCTAACGGGGTGGCTTTGATTGTAAGTTTATCTTGTTTGTGTGTGTGTGTGTGTGTGTGTGTGTGGGGGGGGGGGGGGTGTGAACGAGCGAGAGTATGTATTTGTGTGGGATGGCTGAAGCATCCCTATTTATTTCAAGAGCCAACAAAACGGAAATCTCCTGAGAACTATCTGCTCTTCCTCTGAACCCAACATTCCTCACATAAAAACAACACTTCTCTGTACTTAGAAACAACACTCCTCGTCATTCTCATCACACCGCAGGCTAAGGTAAACCATAGCCTTCCGTTTCTTTTCTCACCATAATAAAAGGCTGCCTGCCAGTGCCAGCCAGCCAGCCTGGGTTTTAAGTTCCACATATAAGTAAAGTCCCTTTAACATCAGCTGCAACAATAACTTAGCTTGTGTTACTGGCAAGAACGCACTCTCACTGAAGTCCCTAAGAAATATGTCATACTGTTAATCCCTTGTGTGAGAAAGGAAAAAAAAAGTGTTTTAGTTTATGTATACAAATATAGAGGAGAAAAGGCAGAACACTATGTTAAAGGGCTAGTCTAAACATTTTTGAGGTCTGTTGTGAGTTTCCTCCGGGTACTCTGGTTTTCTCCCACATACCAAAAACATGCACGTTAGGTTAACTGGTAACTCTAAATTTTCCCTCGTGTGAACCTTGTTTCACAGAACAACAATTCAAAAAATGACTCGACTAATCTTTTAAATGTCTCTGAAACACTTGTCATAGACATCTTCACTGATAAAACTTGCAGTGATGTTTGTGTTCATAGTCTGTGCCGTCATGTAGACAAAGGATGGGCAACTGATGGCCCGCATGTGGCGTTAAGATGACTACCTCCAGCCCGCTCATGAAAAAGCACTCAAAGCAGCTTGTATAATCTAAAAACTGCTTTGAGTGTTTTTTTTAAGTAAGTAAGTAAGCATGTACGTAAGTAAATAAATGATTTTTGGGGAGATAGACTATCTGAGACTATGAGAATTTAAAGGCAAACCTATGTATTTAGTCTTAGAGAAACTGGCCTCACTGAAGGATTTTAAAGGGGTGGTACTATGTATTTTCCAGGCACATACTTCAATACTTCAATTATATACTACAATCAACTAACTACGTTATCTTCAGTTGTTATGAAAAAGCTGTAAATTTCAAAAATTATTTGACTTGGTATCATAGTCTATCTAAACTCTTTAAAACTGGCCTCCATCTCTTAAAGAACCTCCTACCGTTTCAGACACTCCCACTTCATAATGGTTTTAAACAATGCTCCGAGGGAGGGGTGCTCTATGGGGCGGGGGCTCGGCTGCATTCTGAGCTCCAGGGAGGAGCTCGGCTGGGGACTGAACTCCAGGGAGGAGCTATGTACAAATAGGCGGTGCTTTGTACCAGAACTAGAACCACACAAAAGTCTGCACTCAGGCCTCTTATGTTGTTGAACTTCACCTCACTACAGTAAGTATTTTTATTTTTGCTTCAAACGTGTTTTCATATTTATTAAACAAGAGTATAACGGTCATACAGACAATGAAGCATGAAATTGTTTAAGTTATTACACTCTATGTTGTTTAATAACACACATATATATATACAAACATTTTTAAAATGTCGGATTTATTACATTTAGGTAAGTGTGCGTTTTGTGGCCGTCTGGTAGTGTCAACAAAACATTGTGACCCCCATTGTTGCCCATCCCTCATGTAGACCTTGGAATTTTTAGAACAAAGGTTTAATGAGTCATTTAGCAACGAATGCAGCGTGGAAACTGTACCTTCACCGTCGCAGATGTTCTGGTACGAGTCCCAGCGGGTCAGAGGATCTGCTGTGTTATAATCCACAACAACATCTGGGCCATTTTGCCATCTGTCAGCACCTGGAATAAAAAAACAAAAAACAAAACATACAATTACTGTAAATACTGTACATCGGTCTGATTTTTATTGTTCATTTTGTTAGATATTTTTAGTTTCAGGCATAACGGTTCACAAATTCCCGTGTTTCTTGCCAAGAGAGGTGAGAACAGTTTAATGAGTTGGGCAAAACACTGTAACTTTAAAATTACAGTGAAGTCATACTAAAGTGTTCTCATTAATCTCCCAGGAAAAACAATTATTATTACCCACCACAATGAAAGGTGAGTAACAATGTAATTGCCTGTCTGTGTGTACATGTTTGTGTCTGTTAGCAAAAAAATTTATAAATAATTAGACAGATTTTAATGAAACTTTTCCAAAGTATTTCATTGAATAAATGTCTACAACTGATTAACTTTTGGATACAACCCAATTCAAGATGGTTGCCAACCTCAAAAAACACGTATATTCCTATAACTCAGTCAGTTTTACAGATAATGAGGTGAATTTTTGTGTGGTAGGAGCTACAAATCATCCCCAACACATACTCCAGATCACAAACGACTGTTGTTCAAAACTTTGACATTAACTATGTGAGTCAAACATGTCAATCTGTTAGCAAAATACCTTATGAAACACTGGACATATTTTTATGGAAATCTCAGAAACTAATTAATAAAGGTACATCTTTGGGAGTGAACCTCAATAAAAGATGGTTGTTACAACTAATCAATCTTAGCCAACACAAAAACGGCTATAACTGAGACAATGTTAAAGATATTGAGATGAAATATGGTGTGGTAGTAGCTGTGAGTTATTATATTATATATATATATTATATATTATTTTCATTGTATACTCAGAGAGCTAACAGATCACTCAAGATCTCTGTTTAAAATGTTGGAATGCAAGGCAGAAGACAATGTGCATTCTTTTAATGAATGCTACTTTTTTTCCTACTATTTTCATGATGTTCTAATAATGTGGAGTATGATCAGTGTGCACATATGCATATATAACACCTAATAAAGTCCTACAGACCCACATAGTTTCACTGCTGCAGGATTCTGGGCCAGCACACGCTGTGCTTCTTTACCCTTCTGTCAGCACACACTTCACACTACATTTCCCCTCTGCAGCATTCCACATCGCCTCTCACCAGGAGGCAGAGGGCAAAGCACAAAAAATAAAAACGAACATGAAGAGAGAACCGTGTCTGCTTTTCGAACCATCTCTTAGAGCACAGAGTTTGTTCTTTTATAGACAAGAAAAAAGTAAAATAAAATAAAAAAAACTACCTGGAATCCTCTCTGGTCCCTCGGAAAAGACGAGCTCAACTTTTCCATAGTCTGGAAATCTGGGATCTGAAGTGATACAAAAGTGGTACAAATTCAAACCAGTCAGAATCAGAAATAAATAATAGTTCTGGAGTTTCTCTCGGTACATGTAACATGTTTGGGAAAACAAGATTACCGGGCTAAAAGGGCCAAAACTAAATGTAGTCCAGACTGATTCATGCAGATGTTATTTGGAGTTGAAGACCTGCTGCTTATTGATGGCAACAAGTTCAGGCCTGCTCTCAAGAGGTTTTTTTTTGTTTGTTTTTCTTTTTTCTTTCAGACATACCTTTGTTAGCATTCTCCATGTCTTCCTTTTCAAACATCAGGTTGTAACCCTGCACTGCTCCCGTGTGGAACTGCAGCCGGAAAATAACCTCCCGCTCTGGATTGACGTCACTTTTATGATAGCATTTAATCTGCAAAGGAGGGAAAAACACAAAAACACTGCGGTTACCCAAGCCAGTGTTAATGATCTCTGGGGAAAAAAAAAAAAAAAAGAAAAAAAAAAAAATAGATCTTGTTTATCTCTCCTACCATGATGTCCCCTTTCAGGAGCTGGGCCGGCTCCAGATTGATGCAGACTCGGTCTCTGTGGCCTGCGCCGATGTGGCTAAAGCACAAACAACAGAACGGACGGTCGAGAGGAGCCAGAGTGTGGAAGCGATTACAGACGATTTACACGCGGCAGTAAGTCAGAATTCAAATTAACACAAAGTTAATTTCATCAGAAAAGAAACTTTTAAGTGTTACAGCGCCCTTTGAAGTTCACAATATTGTTCAAATTACTGCAAACCACATGCTACTTACTAGACTCCAGATGAGTACACTGCTTGCATTCCTTGGTAGACCTTGATGTATGGGCGACACACTAACAAAAAAGAGAAAAAAAATTTTTTAAATGACCTCAAGACTATTCTGCTAAGCGCTGAAGTGTGATAAGCTGCTGTTGTGAGAAAGGGATTTCGGCTCCGTGATGTGATGGCAACTTGTGTTGATTCAATGAAATGAATGTAAACAGCAATTTTCATGCAGACACATTAAACCATCCCCCTTTTTTTTTTTTTTTACGCAAACTGCATTTGCCTGAGCATACAAAAGTTCATTTAAGGCTTCTACTCTGATGTGGTTAGTGCTTTAACCATCTTTTTTTTTTAATTGCCCCTGGCAGCTGTGTATTGTGGGATACATTAGGAGTTCAACCTCTGGTGGCGGCGTCAAAGTTTGGTAAGCCGTGAAGGATGATGCAGTGCAGGAATAAGGGGGAGGCGTTGATCTTCATGGATCCACTCAGTAAACTGTTGAGGATCCAAACATACCTGAAAAGAGGAACAGACATATATTTAGGCACCAAACACTGAACCAAAACTGACTTTTAGCATTGTTTTAACGTTTAGTTATTTTTTTCTAACTGTAGCTTTTAGCTACTTTTTTGCTTGTTGTAGCTTTTATCTTCCGTTTTCTTTGTTTTATGGTTTAGCTACTATTAGGATCATTTTAGCCTTTGCCAGCTGTTTTATCATGAGAACTCTAAACATAGAAGAAAAAAAATACTATCTGAGTAATTTGATATTAATTGGATGTGTTTATTTGATTGTGGTTAATTTTGTGGAGATGTGGTTTTAAATGTTTTATGTAAGGCTTTTAAAAATCTGATCTAATAAGACATTGTTTTAATATTTTATATTAGATTTAAGAGACTAAAACTGACATTCTGTGAATTTATAATTGTGTAATGCTTATTATTAATAATAATAATAATGATAATAATAATAAAGTTAAAAGAATAAAATTCCTTAAAAGAAGGCTTATTGAATGCTGCTTTCATAAAAATGTTTTTTGACTTCCTAATGTTGAGAAGTGATGAAGTTGTAGCCATTTTTGTTGAACCTAACTCAATCACAAAATACTACAAGAGGTCATGCTCATAGTATATTGTGTAAATGACTCTTAGCTACTACTGCGTCAAATTTTACCTCAATATCAGTTAAATCAACGGAGCTATAGCTAGTTTTGTGTCAAACAAGGTCTGTTAGCTGTGTCTGCCATCTTGAATCGGATTGACTCCAAAAGCTAATCAGTTGTACACATGCATCAATGATTACTTCCTGAAAAGTTTCATTAAAATATGCACGTTGTTTGAAGAGATATTTTGCTAACAGACGAGCTGACACTGACAGTTTATGCTGAAGTTTTAAGCAATAATCACACGCATTGATGAGTACTGGAAGTATGTGCTGTGAAAGTGATTGAATTATTGCCATTTGGGGGTTTTCAAATGCCAGTTGGGTGAGACAGCCATCTTGAATGGGATTGACGCCAAAATATAAATCTGATGTAAAGGTGCATTTATTGACTATTTCCTGAACAAAAAAAACCCAATAAGTTCCATCCAGTGGTTTTGACATCATCTACTGTATGTGCAAAATGCAGGTTTATGACTCCTCACTAAATCCTCCTCACTATCACCCACAGTTCATGACCGCATCTCTTTAGCTCCTTGTTTTTAAAGTAGAAAATTCTAATGAAAGTGGAAAATATCGGACAAACTGTGGTTGCTGACATGTTCTGAAACAACTTGTTCAAATCTCAGTGCCAAATAAAAATCAAGGCAGCAGTGTTGGAGCTTACCAGCGCCAGCATGATGTGCATTACTGTGGTCAAGGTTTGCAAAATAAACAGTAAATGGACCGGATTTCTACAGTATCCATTAACTTTAGTTTGCTTTTACTCATTAGCACCTTGGTGACGATGGAGCTGAATAAACTCTGAGGGAGCTCGAACAACACCTCCAAACTGAAAGCATTAGCTGCAGCAGTTATAGTACATCCTCTAAATATTCACAGGGTATTTGTCACTAATGTTTATTAAAAGTAAAACAGAAAACAATAGTTTATTCCCAGTTTCGGGGGTCTGTTAATTGTTAGGTGAGTGTGGTAACCACTGCACCACAGAAACTGATCCAACCATAATAATTTTACGGACATCAGATCATCATTAAACATCTGATTTCAAGGTTTTGTTCTGTATAATAAAATTGGTTTGCATTAAAAAATATCTCAAATTTATAGTTTTTTGAAATTATTATTTTTATTTGATGTTGCAACAGTTTTCCCAGTCTTTTGGACTTTGTTGCAAAGTAAAAACAAACTTTGCCCAGACCTTTACACAGTAATTATTGTCATCATCAGGATTTTTTTATATAAACAGACTGCTTGGAGTAACCACTTCTGCCTATTATTATGATGAATCACACAATGGTTAGAATTACAACAATCCTCATTTAAACTACAAACAATGGCTGCTTTATGCTGAAATAACAATAATAATAATAAAAAGAAAAAACATACGCACAACGAGGAGCGAGATGCTGAGTGTTTTCTACTGAATGGGGTGTCGGCAAACTGTATGTGCCTGGGTGGAAGGGAGCGTTTCTGTTTTGGGTCTCACCGTTTCTGCGAAGGTGTCATCAGAGCTGAGACCTTATCATCGTAGTACTTCCTCATGGCGAAGCGGTCCAACGCCTGATCAGCACTTTGAGGGAGACAGAAAGACGCGCTAAGCACTTGAGGTAATTATGACTCATGGCAGAGATTACACTCTGAACTATAATTGACAAACTTCAACGTACAAACTCTCACACACCCCCACACACACACACACCCATACACATGCATCCAGACAAAAGGGAAAGTAATCGGAGAGAGACAGAGGATTCCAACAGGGAGGAAGAGAATGCCAGCCTTAAGTAAACACAGAGGGGACAGAGAGAGGCCAGAGTGTGTGCACAGCTTGGCCATTCAGACAGACCTAAAACCAACAGACTCTGGAGCTCCACTTCCCTCTCATCTGCCCTGTCTCCTCCGCTCCCCACTAAAGCTACTCCCTTGCAAATCTGCCTTATTGTTTTCCCATCATTTCCTGTTTTCTCTCATTTTACACCACCTTTCACATTTACCCCAGAGAGCTGGTCCTCCACAGTTGGACACAGGTACTGAAACTGATTAAATCAAAAGGTGGATGCGTGGAGGCCTGGCCGAACACCAGAATGTGTAAATCTCAGCACTCGCTACCTCTCTTTAGTTTTATAGCTCCCTGAAGTGTCAGGACTTTAGAAAAAAACAAACAAAAAAAACTAATGGGGTTTTTTGAAGCTTGACACTGCTGAGCTGGAGGACATGACAGTAACAAACACGCTTCCATGTTGATTCATGCAATTCAATACGTAGTGATTCAAAGCTTCAGTCACTTTGCTCTGGTTTAAAATCTAAAAAAAGAAACATTTTGTATTTGACTCACCATTTATGAATCACCTTTACCCCAGATTACAGGAGGAAAATAGATCAAGTGTAGTTGAGCAATGACATTGCTTATGGTCTACGAAATGAGCCATTATGAACTGTTGTGGCTTGCTGTTTTCCACTGAAAACAGCGAGCAGGTGCTCCATCATTATGATGTAGCCTGACATGAGATATGTTGGAAGTAGCATTCCTTAAAGAAATGTGTTTTAAACTTGTCTGCCAATGTTTAAACAGAGAATAAAATGTGCTGGGGATGAGACTCAGCTACTTGCACACCAAATTTTAGCTCAATATCTGTAAAAATGACTGAGTTAAAACCAATTTTAAGTTTGCTAATGTTGAATTTCTGTGGTGGTCATTTTGAATCCGATTGACTCCAAAAGTTAAATCAGTTGTAGATGTGATTCCAATGATTACTTAAGGAGAGTTCATGAGATATTTTGCTAACAGACACAGGCAATAACATGATAGTCTGCCCATCATGGATGTGGACAATAAAAAGACTTAAATCATAAAAGAACATGCCGATTGTGACACGTGGTTGTTATTACCTGGCTGATATATCCGTGAAATGCACAAATGATGAAATGACAACACCAATTCGACCTTTGCCGCCCTAAAAAGAAAAACACAACACGTGACACAGCAGTTTTAAAAGGTCTCCATACATTGCTGCAATTACACTGCAATTGGTAGTATCTTCATATTTTTCACTAACCAGAAGTCAGCAAAAAATTCAGTTTGATTCAGACCAAAAGAAAAAAAAAAAAGGAGTTGTAAAGGACATTTTCTCAATATTTATGATGCAAGACTCAACTATTTCTGAGCTACACTGCCATAAAGCTAAGTGGAGAGTTTATTTCACTCTTGGGATGAGCAGAAAGAGAAGTTAGGAGATTGTTTTCAGCCCATCTTTGAACTCCCAAAGCTCCTGCTGTTTTTCATAATAAGAAAATCCAACAAGTGATCTCATGTGACGGACTGAATGATAGACCAGATGTTCAGCTGGAAATATCTCCTTGAACTTGACTAAAGAAAAGGTAATAATTCTTGCCATCTAAAGTAAAAAAAATACAACCTCACTGTGTTTACAGTGTAGTATTACTAAATACTTTTATCCATGTCTTTGAAGTTCAGATTGCCCCAATGTATACAACTCTTGATTAAAAAATGAAGTTGATGATTTGAGAATCTTTGTTCCTCATTGTATAATATTGGGGAACTGAGATGAACCATCAGCACTGGGTTTGATGAGTAACTCTAAAAGTCAGAAAGTGAAATTTACGGCTGCACATAGACGCTCACCCTGCAGTGAATAACGACCACGTGTAGAGGGTCAGCATTGAGCCAGCTCTCCATGGCCTTACAGATGGTGCAGATCTTATCCAGAGGAGGAGCGTGCAGATCTGGCCAACCTGTGTCCAGAGTCTACAAAACATTGTTTGTTGTCAACATATAACACTATCTATTTATCAAGTTTTCTGTCAATCCATTGGTGATAATAGCCTGATAGGTAGAACTGATTAAAGATTAAATGCAGTATATAAGAAACTTCCAAAAAGAAAAAAACATCCAGTCCAAACTTACCTTTGGGTTCATTTTAGAAAGGTCATGTCTTTTCTCTGACAGGTTTATGATCTAAAGAAAACACAACAGAACACAGTGACTTCTAATGACCTATCTACTGTTTACTGTTCAGCATGAGGGGAAAAAACTTAAAATCTATCCTTTTTTTTCAATACCCAATAGAAGCCCATTACAGTTTGCGCTGATACCAAGAGCGCTTTGGTGTCAGCACATTGTAAGGTGAGACAGGGCGAATCAGCACTGACCAAGTAATTATCTGCATGCTTAGACTTCAGCATTCGCGTGACATCCTTTAGGTTGTGCGAGTAGATCTCCTCGGAGCAACCCCGGGGGAAGGAGACGGCAATGATCCGCTCTGTGATGTAAGTGAGGTCCAGCTCGTATCCCTCGTCCATCATGAATCGTCTTGTAAAAGAAGAGAAAACACAAAAAGACATGTCACAGCAGATGCACAGACAGATAAGGCCATTCAATGGTATTACACCATTGCCATGTTAGGCAGGTGACTTTACTTGAGTCAATATTTGATGGTCAAAGTCCTCAGCTTTAGTCACTGTGTCCAAGCTTTCCACAGATATCTTTAGAGAGTGACTTCAGCTTGAGATTGTAAGATAGAGGACGTCTTGTTTGCACAGCAATAACTGACAGAATGTCACAAATACAGTACTGGTTGAAACTAAGCAGAGACATTTTAGAACATGGCTGATGATTGCTACATATCTGTACTGTGAAATAAAAAGACTTGTAATCAAAGATTTGACCCCAACAATCTGATTAACACAGACAACTGGTCGGTGCAAAAATGACAAAGGAAGAAAAAAAAACAGATGAGTTCCAGTTGAAACCAGTTGTTGTAAATCCCAGTGTGGCAGGGTGCCTCTGTGAGCTCATAGACATGAACATCCTGTCTACATCTGCCGCCCCATCACACCCCACAGACACATCTTTAACCCTCTTATCTGTTCATCCCTATACAGCTTCAGTGTTTGTCAACTAGAGAAGTTATTGTTCAGTCACAAAATCGGGATTGGAGCAATAACCTGAACTAAACAATCAGAACTTTGAGTCAAATTCTAAAAAAAACATGTCTAAAGTACGTAAATATTAATATTGAAAACATTGGTTTCTCACATTATTATGAGAGTATGGTGACAGGTACAGCCTATTTATACCTTTTAAAATACTAATCACAGATCGAGCATTCCCTAGCTAACCCTAACCCTAATTTTATCCAAGAAAAACTCATAAAAAACAAACTACTCAAAAAAAGCTTAGGGATATTAAAAGGACTCCAAACTTTTCAAACCCCAATCCAATTGAGCATTTGTGGCAAGGCACTAATACAAGGTTTCCTTCAGGAACTCACAGGCACTAAAGAATTTACCAGACAACACACAGGTCACCTCAAAAAGTCAGGGGTTCAGTCCTCAACGGGTTAGAGCTATTTTGGTGGCAGAAACCGACCCAATACTCAGAAAATGCTTGTAATGTTGAGGTTAACTGTTCTATAATCTTGGACAAGCTTTAAAATACTCATTTGTATTACTGTTTAGGAATTAAATTTTTACTCAAACCCGCTAAAACCCATTTCTAAGATATCGAGTGACCCAGAGTGTTTACTGTAATTAAATGATCTACAGTCACGATTGTAGCTGTCAGTTGAGTCTGAGAGGGTTCCAAAGTACAGTTCATCACTTTGAAGGGGTGTGGTGAGAGAAATAAATGGAGGTACAGTGTAGTCATGGCTTAACCCAAACCTCAGAGTGGAATGAAACAGACCAATTGCAGATGTCATCTCCGTGGGAAACTGGGTTGTGTTTTTAAGAGGATGTTCTGAGGGAGGTGAATGAAGCCAGGGGCAGAGCCTCAAGGGATCAAAAGTTTGATTTAGTCAATGACTTGATGAGAAACCATCAACTTTTGGTAAATAAATGAACAGAATATCCAATATATTGGGACTCAGCACACTTGGTTAAAGCAACGCTCATTCTCTAAGTGATGCAAAATACCCAATATTTTTGTAAGATGTAAAAATTCAGAACGAAGAGTTAAGAATAACTTTTATCCGTGACTGGCAATCATTATTAACCTGGGAAGGAAAACAATGGAATTATTTAAAAACAAAGGCAATGCTTATGGTTGTCAAGAATCCCACAGGAGCATGTGTGTGTCATGTCAGCATGTGCTCTGATAACTTCACATCAGGTTAGTTTGTGACTGCTGTAAAGGTGGCAAACATTTTCAAGGTAATAAGCAAGTATGTAAATCACCAGCTTTATTGTGATACAATATTGATTTGTTTGGATCACGATAGTTTCTCAATATCACAAAGTCTTTCATGATAGCTGTGGCTGAGTGGTTAGGGTGGTCATTCCTCTGGCGGTTCAATGCCACCACTATTTGGCCACATATCGAAGTGCCCCTGGACAAGACACTGAACCCCCACTGCCTCTACTGTGCGTCCCATCAGTGTTTGAATGTGTTACCGTTCAGCTGACTACTAAAAAGTGTTTATTTGTTGGTCTGGTTGTGCATTTTCCCGTTTTTAAATGAGAAGATCTGTTTTGTTATTTTTGTTTAAAAAAAAATTTCAAATTAGCATAGTTTAATATCATATCTTTTGTTTCACATTTTATTGGAGTGAAAATCCCAACCTTTGCACAGCATGTGAAAAGGGAGCAGCAGCTGCAGCTGATAAATGTGTAACACCTTTACCCAACAGTTAAACAGCATTGTAAATAAAATAATAAAATAACTAATTGGCTTAAGACTCCACTGCCTACAAGCAGAATTTATTTTATTGTTATTAGGATGAAAAAAATCTTAGATTGCTACCCTTAAATTGACGTTAGCCAAGTGTTTCCTGGAAATTAGCCAACAGTGACTCCTTTTAAAGACATTTATGACAACAGAATAATGTGTATAGAAGTTAAGGCATGACAGGCAGTGGATCAGACCACTATGAAAAACACTGAATGATTTGTAAGTTGCACAAGCCCGTGACATTGTACTTACAATTGTCTATGGGAGTTCTCCTAAAAGTAGGTCTGGCCTGTTTTGTGACATAATTCCTGCCTTTGGTTCCAACTGATCAAAATAAACTTCAATTTTGTGCAAAAACAAACAAAAAGAAATCAAAATGAATCCATCACTAAACTTAATTTTACACGTGTCATTCATGCGCATTAATCAAACTCATTTTTCTACCACAACCTCTCATTTCTCCCCCCAGTCATCACTCAAGCCAACATGACCAACTTGCCCCGGCACGCACAAAAGATAATTGGTCTTTAATTTGCACTGACGGCTTTTGTTCCTGGTTTGAAGCACGGCATTAGCTCACAAAGGCAGAATAAGGTCCTCAAATCCAGAGCCCACCCATGGCCCAGAGATCTACGTTGGCAGAGGTGTTGGGGCAGGGAAACAGAGTCAAGGGAGGGAACATGTTGCCGGGATTGAGAAACAAGTTGTTACAGGTTTGTTAAGGTCAGGATGTTGGGGAGGATTAGGGTGTGTCTGCCTCCCCCTCACGGCCCCCCTTCCCAACCTCAACCCCTACAGGTAAGATCTTCACTAGTCTGCGTTGATGCTGTCGGCCACGTTTACACATGCGTGACCGTTGCCTGGAACCTGTTTCGAATGCCTTTCTTTCAACAGTAACAGCACTGAATATTAATGAATCAAACATTCCATTGATGATTGATGCTGATGAACGCATCAGAAGCAAATCTGTTTTTACTTGACTCACGCTTCAAGATAACTGGTCAAGCAGTTTAACTGATGATTCATTGGGGTTAAATCACAGCCTGATCATACAGGCATGAACTTTACAGCTGATAAAACATTTAAACAAGTAAACAGCCTCCATGTTGACTATTAAAAGTAATCACTGAACGTGCATTTACAAATGATTAACTTTTGAAGCCAATTTAATCAAAGATATCCACCTCAACTGACCCCTAGCAAACACGAACAAATGGCTGTAATTCAGCCAATTCTACAAATAGTGACCTAAAATTTGGTGTGGGAGTAGCAGAGACTGATCCCCACTAAAAAATCTGGGCACTGGTAAAAGGCTCAAGTTCTTTGTTTTACAATTTTGCCTTTAACTATTTGAAGTCAAGTCTGCCTGTCTATTAGCAAAATATCTCATAAAACACGGAATGGATTTTAAGGAAAAATTCAAACAGTAATCATTGGATGTATGTGTAAAGCTCATTTTATTTTTGGAGTCAATTAAACTCAAAATGGCTTTCACAGCTTATTGATACAAGCAAACATTCAAACACATCTAACTAAGTCCATTTTGAAGATGATGAGCTAAAATTTGACATGGTGGTAGAGTGTTACTCACAGCACTCACTCCAAGTGTGTCATCTTGTAAAATCACCTTAGATTGTGCACAGTGGTTAAAGCTGTCACCTCTCAGTGAGAAGGTTGCAGAATCTCATCCCAGCCTGTAGGTCTGTGTGGAGTCTGCATGTTCCCTCTGTACACATGTGGGTTTTCTCTGAGTATTCTGGTGTTTGCCCATTGACCAAAATCATGTATGTTAGGTTAACTGTTAACTGGTGTGAGTGAGAGGGAATGGTTGGTTGTCTTCATGTGGCCCTGTGATAGGCTTGCAGCCTGTCTAGGAAGTAATCCCACTTTTTCGCACAGTGACAACTGGACATGGGCACCAGCTCCTCACAAATGTTAGGACAAATATAATCACAATATAATCAACATAGTCACGTGTTGATCAATTACCTGAAAGTATAGAAGTACAGAATGTTGTCTTACCAAATAGTGAGTAAGAACATTGTATTGTGATTATGTCTGAGTGGTCAACAGGCAAAACTAATTCAGTTTTATGAAGAAAAGAATGCACCCTCAATGTGAACAGCACAGCCAACAAAGTTTTGATTCAACTTTTAAAAAGAGAAAAAAAAAACAATCCAAATTAAGCTAAGTTGCAAATCCCTCGATGCTAAAATACAAGAAAAAAGCAACTACAAAACAGATAAACATTACGCCTGCACACATGTGAAAGCAATCAAGTCGCCCCCTTCCCCCAGTCAAACACCAGAAATCAAACTGAACTGCTGCTTTTGGCTCAAACATCTGGTGTGTGATTGGCACACTGTGGCAACAACTTCCATTTTCATGAATGTTTTCTAGGATTCTGTTGAACATTGATCTTTTAAAACTAAGTTTATCGGTTAAATGCTGCAGTGCAGCTTTGGGCAAATTGGGGTGATACTGTATCTCTGCAAGCGGACACTGCATCTGTTTTGCACATTTGGCCATGGAAGCTATACATAAAAAACAACGCTGTCTTTTTGAAAGCGTCTGGACGGATTATTGATCTTCTGAGCTGTCTGTCTGCAAGCCTGACGAACACTTAAAATATCATAAATGCCTCAGTAAATCTCACTGCTGTACTGGAAGCTTGCTTTTAATAAATGTTGCCATTTTTTCTTGGGCTATTCAGCTGGGATAACAGATCACCTTTGTTATTTTGCTCTTAGAACCTGTTTCTTTCCATTCAGATCTAATAATCTGAACTAGGGGTGCACTGATTGCAAATTTCTGGCCGATCACGATCTTTACGAAGTCTGACCTGCCGTTTCCAATTTTGGACAAAACCATTTTGTTTTATAACTAACACTAGTCTATCAGGTGTTATAAGGTCAAACACACCTTCAATGTTCCAATCTTATTTTATTGAAAAAAATTGAAACAACACAAACTTGATTTAGTTCTCACAAGAGAGCACAAAGGGACAGAGGTTAATTTTCAGACCTTTGCGGACATAAACAAGATTGGTGGATAAGATTGGCTTCTCATTGACCAATCGCTGATATCAGGGCCGATCGATCGGTGCAACCCTAAGCTGAACAGTAGCTATGTCATTGCAATCATGCATCAGCAGGATTGCTCATTTTCAGGAGGTAATGTGTCCACAGTGACATGGATTTCATAGCACAGGGAATGACAAGGCCACAGTTTATTCAGGCCTTTTCCTGTCAGGGGCTCTGTCTGTTTATGCTGTGGCTTTGACACCCATTCACGGCTGAGGAACTGAAATAAACAAACCCTGAAAGAGCCATTAAACAAAAAAAAATGTTGCAGAGGTGGGTGCAGGCATATTTTTAGTGGGTTTTACTTTGCAACCAATAGAACTCTAGCTTATATTTGTCCCACATATCCAGGAGTCATAAAAAATGACCAGATTTGTGGAGTCTGAACATTTCCCCAAGTACTCCCTAATTACCATTTTCTATCCCAAGGTCATAGTGGAATGCGTTCCAAAATGGATTATGTTCCCACTCTCGCTCTTACCATTTTCTTTCTTGCCATTCTTGCCCCTTTACTGTTTTCATTTTCTGTTTTGTCTAGATCTCCATTTTTTAATGACTTACACATGTCAACCAAGGGGCTGGAACTAAATAAAATACCCAAGTTCTCTCTGTCCCCTGCTACACAACCTGAACCCTCTGCCAACTCACACAATCAGGATAACCCACTCAACCGTTGCTTGAATAGCCATCTGTAACTATGACCTGATATTAATGTGTGTTTTTGACGTGTTTATTTTCTTCTCGAAATAGAACCAGCAACCAACACTCTAATTGCCAGTTCAGAAGAAAAAAAATGTTTCTCTTGTCTTTCTCGGGTCTGTAATTACAGCAGACCTTGACCTGCGAAGTGGTTCAGAACAACCTGTGTGGTTGAAAGAAAGGTGTGCAGCAGGGTGTGGATGCAGGTGTGTGTCTGCTACCCAGGTGAGGAAGGCTGTAGCTGCTGTGATGTAAGCACTTCTGTACAAGTCATCAACACAATCTGCCTGAGAAGTCGAGACCTGAGGGCAGAAATACCGCAAAGCAGCTGGAGCTCAAACAAAAAGGACTCCATTTTTTATTTACCCACTGGAAAAAAAAAAAGAATTCAAACAACAAAGGCCATTGTATGACTCATATCTTTTTTAGCTTTGTACACATTTGAGTATGAGTCTTTCACAAGCATGATATCATGTGTTTCACATTATAAAATCTCTTTGGTGCACCAAAACAACAAGAAACCCCAAATTATAGTTACTGAAAAAAAAACACAATTCTCTGAGGGGAAGCTAAAACACAAGGCGGTCCAGTGAAACTGCATGGAGTTCAGTCCAAGTCTTCTCAGTAATACTCTTTCACTGGTAGAAAACTCACATAAACACATCACAAGATCAGTTCTTGCTTTAGTTTGAATGACTTCTGTGTCCTTAGAACACACGCGCGCGCGCACGCACACATCTCTGGTTTGTGCCAAAGTAAATACAGAAAGCAGTGACCTGTTTTGGTCTTTTGAATAGACAAACAGCCTCTATTAAATATGACTAAAGCGAGAAAAAAAAAGGTTTAAATTTCCTCCACAGTGAAAACGTCTGGTTTTAAATATCTCCCTCTCTTCTGCCAAAGATTCTCTGAAGTTCATATTATCTGACTTACCTTAAGCAGGTCCCCTTTTTTTCCTGGTTATATTTTATTCCAACCCTTTTGATTCGTTGAGGCAAAGCTGCTTAGGGAGAAAAGTCCAGAGAGCCTTCAGCCCGTCAGACAGGCTCAGTGCGGGGCTGAGAGGCTCATTTCCCCGGCTCTGCTGGAATGTGATCAGAGGCGCTTCACTGGGCTCACTTTCTAAACCCAGCTAAACCCTTTCACTCGCTCCCTTTTATTTTATTTTTTGTGCCTGTGATCAAGTAGAATAACCGAGCAGAGTTTGTCCAACTTGTGCTCCAGCTCCCAGTTCACTTCCTCCAGTCCGAGCTGCCGCTGCAGGTTCTGGGATGGTCCTCCCACCGCTGAGGCCGCTTCTCCTCCTGCTCCCTCCCCCTCTCCCCGCTCCTTCTCTGAGTCCTCCTCCCTCCATTTGTTCTCACCCTCACTCCTCTCACGCAGATGGAGACTTCCTGTCACCCCACCACCACCTGTAATTTCATTGTCGAATGTGGAAAATCTTTGTTTTATTCTTTTTAGATGCTACAGTTTTACTGCTGCAGGGTAACTAACTAAATCAACCTTTGTGCTTTAGTGCATTAATGATAAACCTTTGCAAATGTCTTGTAAAAATTATGCACATTTTTCCAGAGCAATAAAGATAAATGGAAACAAAAATATCAAATAGATGTGTATGTTTCAAGGGTAAGGTATAATGCTAAAAACTTTAGTGTTTTTTTTTTTAAACAGACATGCCAAGGTGATTTTTTTTATAAAATCTTCAAAAATAAGCTTGTGATCAAGGTTTTACTTTTGTTTAAATAAGTAAAGTTTATTTATAGAGTACCGTCACATTGTTTTACAATAAAATCTTATTTGAAAAAATACCTGCATGAAAAAGGCAAGAAAACAGAGATTTAAAAAAATGACCAACTAGAAGATTGTCTTAATGGACTAATTTCTTGCTTTAAAGAAGTCTAAAATGATTGCTTTTTCAAAGGTTTATTAAAAATATATATACTTTAATTTAGGCTAAAATATATATTAATATACAAATTATGGAGTCTGTGCAAACCTGGAGAGCTCCAGATTAACAAATCCAAGTAAACTGTCCCATTATTTCATCACATTTGGTTTGATATTGTCATCAGGAATCAGGAAAAAGAATTAAAATACAGACTGCTGTATGGTAAAAAATAAAAAGTAAAAATCAATAAGTGAACAGAATGTGAGATTGAGGTTCCAAAAAGACTTGAAAACAGCTTCAACCAAATAAAAGAAAGACATTTAGAATGTGAATAAATCTTCAGTATGAATAAAAACTAAACTGTTGAAAGAAGTAGAATTGTAGTAACTTTGTGAGAATTAGCAATCAATGACAGAGCTAAGGTTGTTACTCTTATCCAGACTGCCTCTACGAGATTCAAACCTGGAACTGGCTCTAGAGCCAGAGCGAGACCCTGGGTTTGAGACATTGTAAGGACTGCTTATTCCCTTGCTGGATATGGAGGACGCCTGCAACATCTTCAAACCATTGCTTTCCTCCACCATGCAGCCATCCATGGCTTCTTTGTATGAGATCTTCAGTTTCGTCTTGGGACAGGTCAAGTTTTTCTGGTGGTTTTGTGTGTCCTGCAGCTTCTGCGCACCTTGACCATCTAGCCATCCTTTACGAAGTGCCTCTTGAATGGAGAGGCGACGTCCAGATCCAGGTTCTATTAGGCCTCCTGTGAGGTACTGAAACTCTAAAAACCTCTGGCCAGCCTCATATGGCAACCACGTCTCCTTTACTGCCTCAGCTGCAGAAAGCTTTCTTTTGGTTTTCAAATCCTCAAAACCAACAAAAGCTTTCTGAGCAGGTTTTAGCTTAGCAGCCATGCTTTCATCAATAATGCTCTGATGGACAGCATCTTCAAGCGACAGTCGCTCACCAGTTGCTGGGTTGATGATACCACCCGTGCAAGCCTGGGCCTCCAGCAACCTTTGGGCTGTAATAGTGTCAACGATGCCTCTTCTGTGCCCCTCAGGAATAGTTATCTTCTCCAAGGTCTCAGTGTCGAATATGGCTGCCACAGGGCTCTGGTCATCAAACATTCCTGGTGGGGAGACTGTAATAGAGATACTGTTTAAGTGTTTGTGAACAGTAGGAGAAGATGGTGCGACTTGGGTGGGGCTGCTGCAGGTGACCTTATCATCAATGTTGCTGGCTGCAATGGTCATCTCACTGCAGCTGGTTCTGCTGGTAATTTGATCAGCAAGTTCTGTGAAGGTTAATGTTCCAGCACGGTACTTGTCAAAAGACATTTGGTCAATGATCCTTTTGTCCAGGCAGTCTTGAATGTCATACTGGGTTCCAGTTTTTCTATCCACAATCACTAAATGTGAAGAACCATCTGAACCCTTGATGGTGATCTCTTCCCACTCACATTCCTGCTCTGACAAATCTAGAAAGGTGTCA
>JARVJO010059357.1:0-13235 GCA_031762555.1 Cynodonichthys magdalenae | reverse complement strand
TCTTGTAAAATCATGACTTTAATCTCATAATATTATGACTTTATTCTTGTAAAATCATGACTTTAATCTCATAATATTATGCCTTTATTCTTGTAAAATCATGACTTTAATCTCGTAATATTATGACTTTATTCTTGTAAAATTATGACTTTAACCTCTTAATATTATGACTTTATTTTCGTAATAATAAAAACATATCTTGTTATGTGACCCTAATACTCCATTGTTCTTTAGAGACCTGAGGGACCAGTAAAGATGGAAAAAGGAATTTGGTTTGTACCAAAAATTCAACACTTCAGTTTTGTTCTGATTTAGCTGAAACAAAAATCTGACATCTTATGTCAAATTTTACTCAGTTAAGTGAAGAAACATTAATACTTTTTAAATAAGATTTTGTGACAAAATAATCAGGTTATAATAATGATAATGCTATGCTAACGATACACTGATATATCAGTGTATCATCAGCATAGCAATGACAACACAACAGAATCTCTTTATCAAATGGCCCAGATGAAGCATTTATAAAGACCATGAAAGGTCCAAAAACAGACATGTCAGAGGTGCCAGAGAAGGAACATCATCATTGATTACAAAAACAACTTTCCATTCAGATGCTAAGAGGTAAACAACTTGAGAGGTACAGCAGAAATCCCAAACATTTATGTCTTCAAGCAACAACACCAACTTTATCAAAGATAGCAGACAAATCTTAAAGAACTAAAGTGGATCTACATAACATATCTATGATTGGTCACTGTACAGAGTGCTCAGGTACTGTTGGTGAGCAAGGTTTAGACCCAAAAAGGGTCTGTTGATATAAATTGTGTCATCGGTTGTTTCTTCTCTTCGTGAAAAAATGTAATGCCCTTAAAATCCCTAAAATGTGAAACAGCCCTTTGCCAGCTTTTCGCACAGCACTGCACATCTCTTCTACAAAGAGAAACTGATGTAATGATATGAGAAAAGAGGAAAAATACAGAATGAGCTCATGTGTAGGCGAGCGGGAGGAAGTGGGCGATAGAGCTGGAGGACAAAAATCCCACTGTTAACCATTTAATTTAGCAGTCATATACTGCAGCTGAGTGTAATTCCAGGGGATGGTCTTTCAGTAATGTGTTGTTTTGTAACAGACCAGAGTCTCTGGGGAGATGGACATCAGAGATAAACCAACAAGAGCCTTCCAATGTAAAGATATGTGTGGTCTCATACAGTGACTTGCTAACCTTTGGTTGGTTCTGTTTCTATTCAGTGAGAAGATGCTTTATGTTTTTATATCACTCGCCGCCAAAAGGGTAAGGCTGAGAAATAATGCCTTTGACTGTCTTTTCTAAAATATCTTATGAAACAATGAGCAACTTTAAGGAAACTAACAAAAGGTATTTATTAGATTTGAAACTGGTTAGCTATTATACACGAAACAATTGAAGATGGCTGCCAGAGCAAGCTAACCTTTACAACACAAGAATGATTATAATTAAGTCAACTCAAAAATGCCAGAAAATTTAGTGTTTTAGCAGTTGAGACTGATCCCCGTCACACAATTCCGTGTTTACAGATTTCAGTTTTAACCTTGCCTCATGAACAACAGAACGGGCTTATATGAAACTTTCTGAAATTAATTATTGAATGTCTTTAACTCAGTTCATTTTACAGATATAGAACTAAATTTGGTTTGGTAGTAACTGAGAGTCATTGACAACATATGCTATATTGTGCAAGATTTTTTTTGATTTTATTTTTTTAGGCATTGATGCTATTTATGTTTCTTCAGAAATGTTCTAGTTTTTTGTTATTTTAAGAGCTGTAAGATGCACCAAGATCCAACAAAAACCCATGTAACTTTTAATCACCTGACACGTCACAGCATAACCCTTTCAGACTGCCAGTGATTAATAACCTCCTAAGTATTTACTCAAAAAAAAACTATCACCTCAAAGACTGACGTTTATCCTAATAATTCCTTCAAACCTGAAGCTGTCTGTAACAAGAAACACCTTTTTAAGTAAATCCTTCCACCTTTTGACTTGAGGTTATTGTAAGTTGTCTTAAAGAACAATTGATGCTTTAATGAAATGTCTATCTGGTCAAGTAGAACATGGAGAGAGAGTAACAGCTCTCTTTTTTCATGGCAGTCAGTTTTACAGCATAAAACAAGCCTCTGCCCTCCACACGTCTCTTCACAGTCTGCTTCTTCGCAGATTGAAACTGTCAAAGTCACTATGAAATTTATTGATCACATATTGGCTCCATAAACCCTGAGCTTTAAATTTGCTCCACCTTTGTTTTTCACCTTCTTAAAGGCTAATCTAAACAAATGTCGCTGACACTGGGGGTGTTACAGCTATGTTTGTTATAATTAGCAGGTTTGCTAATGACACATTCAATGACAAATGGGAATGTGGAAATTTTGACTCCCATATTAAAAACATCCATCTTTGCTTGATTTTGCTTGAATACTGTTAACATTAATCTATGGCAGAGGTTAGAGAAGACAAGCCTGTAATTGATAGGTCACCATTTTGCAGAGACTTGACTGTTACATCAAAAACATGGGTGGGAAAGGTAAAGCACTTATGCCTCTCTGACAAAAGGAGTAGCCAAAAGAAAGAAAATAGTTAACCTAAAAGTAGGAAAAGACAACCTAGAAGCTATTAGTAGCAAAAAGGTCAAGTAAAAATATCAGAAGGCTAGAAAAACTGTAAAAGCTGAATAGTAGCAAAAGGTTATCTAAAAGTAAAATAAAGTTTGCAAAAATGTAAAAATAAAATAGCTGATAAATGCTAAAAATAACTAACAAAATTCGAAATTTAGCATAGGAAGACAAAAAGAGAGCAAGTAACTAAAGCTGATTTCAAAGAATACATTTGTTTGAAGGAATTGAAGAGTTCTTTATATGTTTTATTAACAAAATGTGTAAAAAAGTTCATGTTTATTTATAAAGATTTAAATGTCACAAATTCCAAAAAGCCTGAACTCCTATCTCCTAAATTAGTTAAATGTTTTGAAATATAATGGCTGAAACAAAAATGAAAGCAAACAAATCGAACAATATTAAACAGAAAAGTAGTGTGAAGGTTGAATCAGCATTCGTGCAATAATGACATTTTCTAACCTCCTTGAAGCCTGTTATCAGCTTTCAACACATTTTTTACTGGAACATTTTCCCTTGTGATTCATTTGAGTGTTTATGTTTAAGATAAATGACTGAGATTCAGTGCCTGACTGTATGAATCAATCAACAACCTTCAGAACAACAGAACAACTGTGATTGGTTTATTAGTAGGCCTTGAAAATAGCCTCTTTCCCTTTAAGAACCTCTCTACCATTTCCAACGCTTCCAATTCAGCACATCTTCACAACAGTGCTTTGGGGGAGTAAATGACATTATCACAATATATAAAACTCAAAACAGTTGATTTTGGGTAGTCGTTCAATGCAAGTGTTGGCTGTTTAATTCCATCACTCAGTCACATGTCCAAGTGTCACATGTTAGATTGACTTATCTGTATTAACTAAATTGATCTAGTAGAGTGTTGAATGGATGTGTGTGGATGGTTAAATGAGAGCACAGATTGTAGTACAAAGCGTTTTGAGTATCCTGGTTGGACAGAAAGGGGCAATATCACTACAGTCCATTTACTATTTACAAAAGTTAAGAATTTAATAAACTATCTATTTATTACTTTTTGCCAGATTCAGTAAAATATGCACTGATTCATGAGATATAATGTTGATGGTATAAACAACAACATGCACATGACCAAAAGTATAATTTCTCACCATCAGTTTTATATATTGGCAGCTAATAGCATCTTGTTTTGTAAGTTTAAATGTTGACCTGATGGTGGCGCTAAACTCAAACCCAGTGAGATATCTCCTGCATGGTTGACTTTTTTTCTTTTTGTTTGTTTTGACAACTTTTGATTGTCCCGATTTAAATGAAGATTGTCAGACGCGAGGATGTGAATAAACAATCATTCCATTCATTGCAGTACGAGCAACCGTATGATTAAGTCTGAGTGCATTTAGAGGGTTTCCTCCCACACCAATCAGCTGGGTCCACCAAGAAGCCACAAGCCACATCTCATCTGAGACACCCGCTGCCGTTAACTGTTGCATTAAAGGCCTTTTATTGACAACAGAGGCAGAGGTGGAGGAGATGGAATGATGGAAGCTGTAATGGAATTTCAATGGGACCATTTCCCCGAGGCTGATGGGAGGGAAATCACACTGAGAGTCTGAGAGCTGTGATTGCTGCCACCGGTCCCCAGGCTGCAGGGCCGATATGAGTCTGACCTCAGCAGGCAGAACCGCTCGGGTCTGACTGCAGACGACAGCCAATTAAGATTAAATGTAAATGTTGCATTGAATAAAAAGCTGCAGCTGGAAGCCATGTTTTTGTTTCCACAGTTCAAACGTTCATCAAATGACATCATTAAGCAAGAAAAAGTCTTGTTCTCTGTATTTGTTTTTTCTTACGCCTTTGAAAAAAAATACTCAGAATTTAATAAAAACTTTTAAATTATTGTAGGATTTTTATAATGCTTTTAGATTAGATCTTATAGATCCTTGTCAGATAAAATAAAATGTTTTTATGTAATGTAGCAATTTGTTTATGACTCGCTCAGTGTTTGTTTAAACTAAAAATGTCTCACAGTTTAGCTGATTGTTATAACCTGCGATGCCCATGTCTGTTTTATTTTCTCTGTGGTGAAGACAATACAGTATCTCATGAAACACTGTGAAGGAAATGTATTCTGTTTACCACTGATTGATAACACATCACACATACTGTTTTATTCCTAGGAGAACTAGGGTTTGTTCTAATAACTTATTTTGCAAAATAATCTATTTTTTCTGTGGTTTAGTGATGTACAGTGATGTGTTTAGTGATGTGTTTTGAGTGGCTCATGTCATGGTCATTTCAAGCACTCTTGTGATATGTTTACTTAATACACACCTTAAGTTCATTCACAACAAATTATTTCTCATCAGGTCGTAGGATTGTTGTCTAAGGGTTTCTGGTCACATGGTAGGGAGAACCTCCAATCGACGTGACAACTTGCCCCTAAGGAGTGGCCAGAACCAGAAGAAAGTTTAGATAAGCAGCTGAAACTCCCTGCCTGGGGGATCCACAACTGATTAAATGACTGAGGCTTAGCCTAGCCGCAGAGTATTTGTATGGCTTTAGTCATGTTTTAATTCTATATTTGTTGCCTTGTTCTTTACGCATATTGGAATAACTGAACACACTATATTTTCAGCTTTGTGGATTTCAGTCAAACTCTCAGAAAGTAATCACTGGATGTACATTCACAGCTCATTACATTTTAGACTTGGTACAAAACTAAGTACTACATGTATATTTAAACACCACAGTGGTCTTGTATTAGAAATATTCTGGAAATAAATATGGTAAAGACCAAAACATGGTACAAAAGCTCAGCAGAATCGTATTTAAAATCTGAAACTGATTAAAGCAGCCCATTATCTGCTAAAAACAGATAAATGAAAGTATAAGAATATGTGGCCAAAAAAAGTTTGCCTCTTCTCTGGATTTTAACAATGGCATGGATTCACAACAATAAACTCTTTCATCCTTATGATCACTTTGGTCAACTTTGAATGAAGAGCAGCAGAGGAGGAGGATCTGTCTGGGAAAGGGTCCACACAGCAATTGAAATCCCCTCCCATCAAATCATTAATAGTCAAAGTCACCAGCATTAAAAAAAGTAATTATCCCAACTGAGATCAGATATATTAACAAGAGCCAATTTCATGTCAGCAGAATTAGAAATTATTGTAACATGAACAAAGGGAACATTTTTATGTATAAGAGCAAGAAGGAAATAGATACAACGGTCCAACCCAGCTCCTCTTCAGTCTGGTGTGTTCTACATTTTCCAAATGGGTCTGTTGCAAGTAAAATATAGTTGCTTTTCTTTTGGCTGCTCTGTTCTACACGGGTCATCACAGCAAACAAACTCAAACAAAAGATTTTAGTTATTAATTTATGCCTGATGACATTCCTGACACTACTCTGGCTCAAACCTGCAGCCTCAGGATAAGTAAATTATAGGAGTAAAATAGGCTAAGAAAGTATAAAAAGGAAGCACAACAACAGCATATGCAAAAACAGGGTAGATACAAACTAAAACTAAATTTAAAAAATATAAAAAAAACTACCCCCAAATTTGTAACAAAACTCCCACCCACCAGCATCAAAACAATGATGCATGCTACCTCATCTCACATACTACAACACTGACCATCTGAGGGAATATGTAGACAAGTGGTCCCATATGAAAATATATGATCTAAAATTATTCAAAACCATGTATGTAAAGTCAATTGGTGACTCTAAATTGTCCCTTGGTGCGAGTGAGAGTATGAATGGTTGGTTGTTGTGTCCCTGTGGTAGAAAGAAAGAAGCAGGGAAAGAAAATGGATGACATGAGGAGCAGATGGGTTAAAGTCAGCTATGTCGAATTTTTAGCAAAATATGAACATGTTCAAATTTGGATTAATTCATTAGAAAATGGCCATTACAGTTAATATATATCAACCTAGGCTTAGTCAGTTTTACTGAACTGAAATTTGAAGTGGTAGTAGCTGAGAGTCACCTTCAAAAGTTCAAAGTGCCTTTATTACTCTCAATAGAAAAAATGTATGACAGGTCTGTATGACATAAATTGTCCCCACATAGTAGGGAATACCCTCTCCTAACCACACACCCACACACACACACACACACACACACACACACAGTTACTTAATTGATTTCCTGTCTCTTTGTTTGTCTTGTATCATGCGCTCCTTAATGAGCTTCACTGCAAAAGGGATGAATGAGTTCTTGTACCACCTGTGTTTGCATAAAGGAACCCTGCACCTTCTTCCTGGCTTTAATATCTGAATCTGAATGCGAAACTAGACAAAGCCCTGTTTGCCTGTCTGAGATTCTGTTTGCTCAAACATATCTTGGAGTTAGAGGTGCAGCTATGCCAATAATTTTACCTTTTGTCTTTCTTGCAGATCTGAACCTTTAAGGTCAGGTTGTTTTAAGGTCAGATGAACTTACAAATATTTGTATGATTTGACCTGCTTGATGTTATGTCCATGTATGGTCACAGGGCTGTGATCTCCAGATGACCTAAAGTTCACCATCATTGTATGCCACTGTATTTTTGTCCCCTGTCTTGGTGACGGGGGGCTTAGGAATGCTCTTCGTCCGTCTGTCCGTCCGTTATAATTTCAGAAAGCTGTAACTTTCGTATACAAAGGCTAAAATTCACCAAACTTAGTATGAGTCATCCATGTTGCATTCTCGACCATACCATGTAGTCATATGGCATCATCAAAGCCCCGCCCCCTGACAACAGGAAGTGACCTTTTTTGGCTTGGAAAGCTCCATCTCTGACCCTCTTAATCTAATCAACAACACATTGTGTCAGAACACAAATAAGAACTAAGTCTCACTTGCTTTGAAGCACAGAGACTTCTTAGTGAAAGGCGCGGTCATGGAGGTGCAGTGAATTCAGACATCACGCTGCTGACATACGATTGGCTGTAAATCACACATACATGATCCGATCTGAAACAATTTTTGTCTTCACCATCAGGGAAACCTGTTCAACATGCTTGTGTTGTAGTTTGACAAGATCACTTTAGCCCCCCGTCCATCCATCCATCTGTCTGTTCACCTTATGAGATTCTTTAAATAATGAAGGCCTGTGATGATTCCAACAAAAGTAACAGTTGGTCACTACTGAATGGCGACGGGGGACAGTTGGCATTAAGTTCTATCTTGTTGATATTAATCTGCAGTTGCACACCGGTTCACAAACCCATCAACCCCAGGTATATGGCTGCCTGAAATTCAATTAATTTCAAGCAAAAATACAGTGTCATCTGCAGATTTCACTACATATTGGCCCAGCTTGGAGCTGACACAGCCATTAGTGTACAGTGTAAATAAAAAGGGTGAAATGACACAGCCCTGAGGGACTTCAGTTTCATCGTATTTGAGTACACAGAGTAAAATGTCACATCCTGGGACCTGTTTGACAGAAAAAGAACACATGCTCCAACACATGCAGTGACTGCTAACACATCTCACCAGATCTTGCAATGTTGGCTAACAGAGCTTTTACCATCATTGTCCAGATTTGATCAAAATAACTAGAACACTATCATTTCTCATTACATTATGATCTGGTTTAAAATGGTGTAGGTGATATGCAGTCCTATAAGGAATGCCTGGCCTTTAATTTTATTTATGCCCGTTACTCTGAGGCAGCCCTTTTCCTTATTATTCACAGATTTAAATTTTGTCTAAAAGTAAAACTTGCTTATGATAATCTGATGAAATTCAGCTTCAACAAGAATTTTTTTCTTTAGGTTGAAACAAGGTCATACTTTTCAGGTGTTCCATGGGGAATTTTTCACATGACCAGATTCTTCTCCTGACAAGCAACTCAGGACAAAAGTTAATCCGGTTCTATTTATTTTCAATCCTGCAGGGAAATGTGACCTTCTCGTGTTCACCGCCCCAGTTGGTTGCCTGCACCTTCCTGAGCTCCACCAGCAGCGTCCTGTCTCTCCCGTCTGCTGTCCCTGCCACCTGGGAGTTTTCTGTCCACTTCCAGTTCAGGACCTGGAACCCTGAAGGGCTCCTTCTCTCTGTGCAGCTCAACCCAAGTCCACAGAAACTGGAGCTGCAGATCAGTAACAGCTGGCTCCATCTGACCCTCCACAGCGCAGGACGACAGAGATCAGAGGTTTCTGCAGGTGAGTTCGCCTGCTCTGGACTCCAGCCTAGAATTTTCTCTGTATTTAAAAGAGTAAGGGCATAAAACTGAAGCAATTTGGTGCATTTTACACTAAACTATGTTCACATTTTGTCTCATTTAAACCCACACTTTAAAAATGTAAATGATGCATGAGGCATAAAATATGAATACTGCAATTTCTGCAAAAATGATGTGAACCTTTAGTTGCTGAAATTTATTAAAGATGCTAAAACTGAATCAATAAAGTGAAAATGATGAAATCCAAACAAAAAAGTAACTCAAAGGTAAAATTAGCAAAAGGTAGATAAAAGCTAAAACTAGAATTTTTTTAGCTAAGACTTGCAAAACAACAGCTAAAAGCTATAAACAGTGACTCAAAGGTAAAAACCAATAATAGCATAATTAAAAATTTGCAAAACATAAACTAAAAGCTAAAACTAGAAAAAAGTAGCTGAACACTAAAACCAGTAAAACCGTAGCTAGACCAGAAAATCACAGGTTAAATTCCCCTTCACGTCCTCATGTTGCAATGTTCTTAAGCAAGACACCTAACCCTTTACCTCCCCAGACTGCTCCACTTGTGTGTATCTGATGGGTTAATGCAGAGGTCAAATGTTGCCAGTGTGTATGCACTGACAACACATGGCCTCACTTAGGAGAAATAGTTTGAATGCTAATTCAGCATTTACACATTAATGCTTTATGATATTTTTGTCCCCTCCTCTTCCTTGGCCAAGTCTTTATGATGGATGTCCTTGTAAAACATGTGGTCCTGAAGGCAACAGATGCTGTTGTATATTTTGATGATAATAAGTGTCAGTGATAGATGACAATTTTTGATGTAGTGCTTTCTGAGGGACTGGAGCTTGTTAGTGTTAGGGATGGGCATTTAAAGCAAAAACACCAATCAGATTTGTCAATAATTACTCTTATTTATATATATTTCCTTTCCCTCACAGCCACTAATTACTACAGCCAAGTTTAAGAATAACAACAAACTTTCAAAGCAGATAAAGCATCTTAACAAACACTAATCTTTGCTAATGCTTAATGGGACACGTTGCTGCTAATTCTGTTAGCTTGGAGATCTTTATATTCTGTTATTTTCACTGGTACAACAGACCAATGTAGAGGGTGGTGCTTGGAGTTTGACAGTGAAGCTAAGCTTACCTATGACTCAGAGTTTTTTATTTGTTTTTAGGGTCAAAAATCACTGCCCATCAATGGTTACTGTCAAGTTTAGTTGTACCTTCATGTTCAGATTTCCTGAATATGCACTGTAAAACTAAAATCTACAAATCCATCCCAGTGATTCGGATATTTTTTGAAATATATATATTTTATATTTTTAGTATTAGTATCCCCCTCCTAAATGTGTCAGGAAATTAATTAAATCAACAAATGAAATCGAGTTAATCAGACAGAACAACATATACTGGACTCATTTTGTCAACAATCATGACCAAGTCAGAGTACATGTGGTAAAATACAATTTTTTATTGTTTTCCACTTTTTTTTTTTTTATTGGTTTAATAAAAAATACATACTGCAACTTTATAAACAACAAATTAGCCCCCCTTCTCACTAGATTACAACTTCACTGTAACATAAATCAACCTAAGTGTATTTTTGTGAGGTTTTTGGTGTTAAGAATAGTTTTTGTTAAACTCTCTCTGTAGTAAATATTAGATTAACATCTACAATTGCTCAAGTTTCAGAGCCAAACATATTAGGAGGGATGTCGCAGCCAACTGACCTTAGAAAACACAAAAAAGGCTATAACTCAGTATGTTTTCCTGATATTAAGCTAAAACTATATGTGGTAGTAGCTGAGAGTAATTCACAACACATACTCTGAGCACTACTCATTATTCCACTGTTGGAGTCAACTCTATTATGTGTTTGTTAAGGAATAATTTAGTGTACGCTTACAACTGATTCAATTATTGTGTAAAATCAAGATGGCCGCCGCAGCTTATTGCCAACTCTGTTTTGGATAAGCTTGAGTCAGTTTTAGAGTCATTGAGCTAAAACTTAGTGTGGTAGTAGCTAAGTCATTCACAACACACATTCTGATTATGGCATTTTGTACCAACGCTGAAGGGCATAATCACCTTTTCAGAAGTGAGGGGGTGGATTTTTTAGAGGTCTGTTGAGTGATTTATCATCAATCACACCTCTCCTTATTGGCTAAAAACACATATAATCAGTAACAACCACAGTGCAGCACCAGAGGACCAACTTTAGTTATTTAAACTATTTACAAACAAAATCTAAAGTTTTAGCTGCCAGACTCTGGTTGAGTTAACACAAAACCCTCCAACATCTACAGGGTAAGTAGTCAGATCATTAAGTGCCAAATGAAAACACTTAAAATGAAATGTTCAGTAAAACACATTTCCTGAAAACAAATTATTACTTAGCACAAAAAAAAGAGTTTTTCCTTTCCCCTGTCACCAATGGGCTGCTCAGGATGGGGAGACTGTGATGAAGTGAAGATTCAACACAATCTGCTGACTTCTTTAGATTTATTGTTTTTTGTGTACAGAGCCCTGAGACGACATTTGTTGTGACTTGGAGCTATATAAAAAAACTGTATTGAATTGAACTGAATTGAATAGAATAGAATTGAAAATGAAAGTGAGATGCCAGCAGGGCAATAAGCCACACAATTTAATTCAATGGCAAAAACACAGTGATACAGCACTGAACGTCACATTTTAGTCAAATGTGTTAACATGAATGTGCAAAATGAATCAAGCTAATAAAAAATGTCATGAACTTTACCTGCTTCCCTTAAGAACACAAAAAACACGAGTCAAATATTTGAAAATAATAAATGAATGAATAAACTACAACTTTAAACATTTAGGTCAGGTTTTTGATATGGAACTATATTAAAAAATAATATCAGTTTAATTTTTCTTTTGGACACAAGTATAAATAATAACAAAATAGAAATCATTTTGGTGTGAATAAGAGTGTTTCTGTGAAAGCCCTGTCCTGATACCTGCCTGGTTTCTCCCTGCAGTGAGTTATAATCTGTCCTTACTGTCTCCTCTCTGACTTTACTCTTTGCACTGTGACAATAACTATTTATTTTAAATATGTGGAAAGAAAGTGATCACAAGTTCTGCACAGAAACTAAAGTGGACTTTGTTTATTCATAGCATTGACAAGGAATGTAATATAGGTAACAACATTAGTATTCTTGTAGCTTAACAATATATATTTGAATGTATTAACTCAATCATTTAGCTAACATTATCTGCCTCCAACAACATTACTCAGCTTACATAGTTTGTTTGGAAAAAACTGTGCTTTTTTACTGGATTTGCTGGTTTCAGCAGAAGCACGTCACTCCTCGGTGATCCACAGGTGTGCATCCACGTTAGCTCATGGTGCATTTAAAGACGGCTCAGGAAAACACATTACCGCATCTTAATAAAGGATTAAACTGTTGTAAAGGTTGAAAAAAGTGCGGAGGACAGAGAGCACTGATACGGTAAGTGCGGGGGACATGTCCCACCCGGACCCCGCGTCCATTACATCAATGCCTACTCTTACCCCCAATTTACACTACATGCAGTTCCGCTCCGCTGCGCAGTTTACCGCCATTCGTTTCCCCAATTTATACAGCATCTGCTCTGCTCCAGTGCGTAGCACAGAGGAGCTCCAAGAAGCATGTGCAGGAAATGCAAGATCAAGCAATAAATCCAGTGATAAATGTGGAAGTTAGAACAAAATAATTAATTCTGTGGAAGACAGACTCCAAACACAGTTAAAAGTGTATCACTGTTGTATTTTTGAAACTTCTGATTTCAGAAAAAAAATCCATGTGTATTATGTATGCATATGCACCATGCTACTTGTTTCCATCTGCTTCCCAAACACAAGGATACATTTAGACATCATTTACCCACATATTTACAAAATTATTCTGCCTTAAATTAATTATTTTGAAAATACTGATGCTGTGCTCATTCCGTTTCCTGTTAGTGCGATGCAATCTTTGTAGATCAACTCTCAATATTTCCGACAAAAATAGGATTAAATCTACTTTTGGCAGATTGCAATACGCATGTCGCTATGTGATTTAGGAGAACTTATGGCATTCACCAATTTTGTCTTATTGTAAGATTTTTTTCAGATACGAACAAAATTCCTGTGTGGTCCAGACCTGTGGTATACTTTTACCTGTAGTCAGTCTGCTGTTATCCAGACTGATTTTCTTCCCTAATAACTTTATATTTCATTAGTTTGATGATATTTTGAGTTGAAAATAAAAAATAAATCACACTCTATAATTATGCTGACAATAGGCTATTCTGTTTGAATTATAATTATAATTTTAATGTATCAATCTAGCCTAACAATATAATTTAAATTAGCTATTAATGCTGTTGTATAACACTACAATATTAATATGAAGATCTCAAACTA
>JARVJO010059127.1:0-19029 GCA_031762555.1 Cynodonichthys magdalenae | reverse complement strand
CAGGAACAGATTCAGCCTTACTGGAGGATATAATAAATAGTGTAACACAGAGTGTGTATTTATACACAGAGACGATTTTATGATCCATGATGACGACTGCATCAGCCGTTTGCAGCTTGGCACTGCGGCGCTCTGGGAGCACAACACAGTGAGGAGCCGTGCAGCGGCAGCGTTCACACTGGTTCCACAGGGGCTTTCCAGAGGGAGCTGACAGACTGATCTGGACTGTGCTGGTCCAGTCCACCCTGAGCCGATGGAACAGCCTCATCCTCTAAAATTTAAATCTCCAACATCATGATACGTCATTAAAACTCTCCACTGAGGAGCAGAGACTCGTTTCTAAGATCTATGTTCTACCAAACATCTGAGTTCCTCTGTGTTTACAGTAATTATGGTATTAAACTCGTGCGCAAAGTTAATATTTCCAGAATGGAGGGTTGTGCCAGGTGCACCACAGCAGCTTGACTCGCAGACACACACACACACTCGTACAGAGAGACACAAAATCACTTGTTCTTTGCTCTTGACAAACATATTTTACTCAGTATTGTTTTTCTCATACATTATATTTAATTCATTGTTTTCCTGAATCTAGAAATCCTTTCTATTCACGCAGGGATCAAACATGTCCATCACACATGCAGGAAGTAATTTACATCTGTTTAACATGTAAATGAAGGCGTGTCAGGGGAGGTGTCTCACGTGCGCTCAGTTCCACGTTGATTGTGACGTACAAAAGAAATGTGAGTGGTTTCGGCCGTACACACAGTTTGATACATCTGAATTTTTTTGTACGTACACTGTTTTCTGGATTTGACCGTACGCCACGTTTCAGTAAGAAATCCACGCAAGTCTTTGTACATGAGGCCCCTGGAAACTACATTTTTCACACACAGATTATTTTCTTTGTCGTTTTTTTTTTGTTGTGTAAGAACTGAATAATTTTAGAATCCAGTCTAGACCGAATCCTTTTTATTGCGTTCCAATTCCCAAAACTTTCAAACTGAATGAGGATAGACTTCCTTTATCCCATGAAAGGAAACAACTTTAACTGTTTAGCAGACATGCACATACGGGCCTTTCTCTGAAGACTTAAGCACATTTTAAATAGAATGAAGTCAAATTTCCATGTTAGGAAGATCAGACTTTGTAAAACTTTGGTCAATATCTTTTTTCCTCAGTTACATAAAACTACGAAAGAGGATTAGGGCCACACACAAAAAAAAAACATCTCAGAATTCTGAGATTAAAGTCAGAATTATGATTCCCCCCCAGTGGCTCTAATTCTCTTTTGTAAAAAACAGAGTTAATTAAGAGAGAAATAAATTTCTTGCAGCAGAGTTATTTGTCCTCACAAGATGCACCAGAGAAGTGAACTGAAAAAACCCACCCCTGTTCAATAACTTTACATAATCTGTACAAACAGAGTAAATTACAATAAATTTACAGATGCTTTTATCAAAACAAAACAGAAAATTTCAGCCTGTAAATGTGAAATGTCTAAACTGAAGTTTTGTTGAAACTAGCTGAGGACAGCCCTGTGACCCTTAAAGGAAGAAACGGGTATAGATAATGGATGGATGGATGGATAGCTGAGGACAGTGTGTAAAGTGGGTTCAGTGCAGCAGTATGGAGCAAACTTCAATAATTGCCTCACATGAGACCAGAAGCAAAGAAGAAGAAGTAGTGGGGGGAGGTTAGTGATCAATGGAACTGGAGAAGATTTCTGTCTAGCTGAATTTTATGCAGCCTGACAGAACTGCAGGTGTAAACAGTCACTAAATAATTTAGACGTTCGTACAAAACTCTGTGCTGAGAAACATCGAGTTCTGTCTGTTTTGCTCATTTTAAACGCATTAATATTGTTACTAATGCTGATGGGAAATTCTACGAGATGTGAGCCAGCTGCACAACAAAGGAAAGGAGAAAAGTCGACAATATTCAGTCGGGGTAAAATTGGATGTGATGAAGTACACCACTTTAGGTGCTTTAATTGCTTTTTCTGTTCATGTGTGTCAGGAACACGCCAAAGCTTCATCTCCTCAATTTGTGTTTTTCCTCCACAAACAAAAAGAACCCACGCCCTGTGGATAAATATGAATAACATCTGTGCTGCCCGCCTTTGGTGATTACATTTCAGTAAGCGGGAGGAGGACACAGCAGGGGGGGTGTAACATTTCACTGGGATGTTGAAGTCTGTGAGGGAAAACATGGATGAAAAAGAATAGGAAAGTGCTCTGTTTGGGATATATAATGCCTGCGCTGCCTGAAAGGGCTTGCCACTTTAAAAAAAATATGAGTTAGCCTATAAACAATTAAAGGAAAACTGGTGTAAACTGCTCTCAGGGGTGCTTTTAAATTTCTTGCAGCAATTAAAAAGAGTTGTGCAAATACTGCTGGTTGAAACACGGTAGAGAGCAACTGAGAGTGTGTGTTGATAGAACTGCTCTGATTTTTAATTCTGCTGAGTTAAACAGCCAAGTACAGCTGTGTGGAAAAGTGCCAGTGGATTGCTGTTATTCCCACTCCAGCCCTCTGTCAAACATGTCTTTTTAACATTTAGTCCTGTCAGTTAGAAATTGCGTAACTTTCTAACATCTCTAGATTAAACGGCTGTTCAGTTCAGGCACCTGTTTTAGAAAGTTTGATTTTAAATGAGTGGCATGTCCCCCTGGATCAACGAGTGAAGCTGTACCACATTTTGTTCAGATGAAACACCTCCTCCATGGGTCAGAAAATGATGTGCTTGAGAATAAACCACATACATCCTTTTCATTCAATACGATGTGTGAAAAACATAAAGGAGAACAGAAATATAAAGAAAGAAAGAGCCCAGGGACATCCATTCATCTCTGTTCCAGGATGGTCGTTGCCTGGCAACAGCCAAGGCATCGAAATTATCCCAAAACCCTCCTGAGTCCAGCCTTGAACACAGCACAAGTTGTTGCTTTGCGATACTCCACTTCTTGAAATAGTAAGAATTCAAATATTTTTAGTTTCTCTTCGTGAAACAAAATTTAAGGCCATCAGTGCAACTCAATCACTTTTATTCATTCATCCTGTATTCTTATGTTTGCATCACAAATTTTCAGCTCTCTATTCAAATCTTTAAACAAACTATAAAAAAATAAAACACAACATAAACAGGGACGCCAGGGGGTGGGGGGCAATAGGGCGTGGCCACTCCTAAAAAGTCTGTGGCCCCTTTTGATCAGACAGTTCTAGCCTCTCGAGTCCCAAGGTTTGTTTGCTGTACATTTTTTATTTCTCCCTAACTGATTAGTAGAAGCTCAAAAGCATAAAAACAAACATTGTTTTTGAGCAATGGGAGTTTCAAATACATACTTTAATTAAAATGAAAAATAAACCTTAAAATCAAGTCCCACTACTCCAGGGGTCTGCAACCTTTAAAATAAAAAGAGACATTTCTCCCCCTTGGATCACCAATAAAATGTGTCCAGATCTGTAAAACATACTACAGCTGTGGTTATCAACTGGTGGCACAAGGGCCACAGTGTGTTTGTTGAAGGGATGGTTTCTTGGTCAGTGGGGGTGTCCTTATGCAACAAAATATAAATAATGAAATAAAGCATTTAATTGTTTTTTTTTTTTACTTTACTTTTTTTTTTTTTTACAATGTATCATTTGAACGAACTGTCAGAAATATAATCCTAAAAAAAAATTTTAAGTTCTTTTTTGAGTAGTAGCAACAAAAAAATTATTTTGAGGAAAAACGCTATAAAAATTTGCGATTTTCCCTTTGAGCTAGCAGTATTTGATACTTTCCAGCTCAATTTTCAAATATTTTTTGAGGTTTCTTCTTTATAATGACATCAAAAATTATTCATTAAAATCACATAAAATTACAATTCAGACCAAATATTAATGTATTATACTTTTGAGCCTCTGAAATGAAGGGATTGTGTTTAAAAGATGCTTTAGTTCCTCAAATTTTTATGCAATCATTTTATTCAACCCACTGAATTAAAGCTGAAAGTCTGACCTTCAACTGCATCGGAATTGTTTTGTTTAAAATTCATTGTGGTAATGTCTAGAACCAAAAATAGAAAATATTTGTCTCTGTCCAAATATATATAGACCTAACTGTCTGTCAACAACAAACCAAATCTCCTGAAATTCTGTTCTGGCTTTTGGTTTTAAACATGAAACTTGATCTGAAAAAGTGTTCAGTAACTTTTATAAGCACACTGCAGAGAAAAATTTCAGAAACCTTTGTAAAATTTCTTCATACAAAACAAAAGGACTTTGGTCAAACAACTGAGAAAAGTCAGCCCAGCTCAGGCTGCACAGCACAAACAACCTTTAAAGTTAACAGATTGTTGGATTTTACATGATTGAACTGACATTTTGAAATTTTTAGGTTTTTAATTTAAGTTTAATGATTTTGGGAGACTTTATCACAGAATGTTTATAGTGTGATGATGTCACACTAACCTTTGTGCTGTTTAAACTTTCCAAGATGTCTGGAAAGAAATTCTTCCAACTCCCACAAACATCTTAATAATAAAAACAGTTTTCTTTCAGCCTGCGTGAGAGTTTCAGAGTGCTCACATCTAAATTCTCACTGACTTTCACTGGATATGAGCTCAGAGATTTCTCTTCACTGTTCATTTTTAAGCTCATGACAAATGGTATGGAGAACAAGCGTTTAATACATACAAACAAAATTTAATTCATCAAAAAGTCTGGAAAGTTCTGAGTCCACGAATCACTCCCACATTCTCAAACTGTAACAGAAGGATCAGTTTATGCAAAGAAGTGGGAATTAACATTGAACTTCAGCTTTTTTTCCCAGCATTTTTTATGTTCTTATTCAGCAAATAAAATTCATCTACACTAAAACTGACAAATTATCTTTACTCCTTTATCCTCTGAATCTCTAAATCTTCTTACTATTTTATATTCAAAATTCCAACAGTTTTGCTACTTCACCTTTGAAAACAACTTATAGGTTTTGTCTGAGGCTTTGTTTCTAGTCTGCAATTAGGTCTTCCTGTCTTATTAGAGTGCTGTCAGGGGTGTGTGGTTACCATGGTGATGTTAAGTGTCCAACACTATATACATGGTTTTTTTGTTTTTCTTAAATTTATTTTATTATATATTTTTACACACTTTCATCCACTTTAGCCATCATTTATCAAAATGACGGGCGCTGTGACGTTCCTTGTTAGTAATGTTTTCATTGTTCAAAATATTTCACTTTATTTACAAAAGATTTATATTATAGAAATACTTTGAGATCTGTTTAATTTTTTCAAAACATTGTTCTCTTTGCTTAGCATGTTGATACCTTCAACTACTGTTCTGGTACTTAACTAGGTTTATATTCCGTTTAGCTAGATGTTTTAGCTACTAACTAACAGATTTAGATAGCTATTTAAAATTTTTAGCTTTTAGTTAACCTTTAGCTATTTTTATTTTTTTTTTGATAGCTTTTTAAGATTGTTTGCTTTTAGCTAGTCTTTAGATACAGTTAGCTTTTAATTAATATTTGTATTTATTTAGATAGCCTTTTTTAGATTTGTAGCTTTTAGCTAGCCTTTAGGTAGCTACTGTAAGCTTTTAGCTAACAATTTAATTTATATATGTGTATTTTTGAGTTTTTTTTAATGAGCCTTTGGCTATTAGCTGCCATTTCATATTTTTTCTTTTAGTTAGCGTTTTGGTGCTAGCAGGAAACCTGGACGTGAAGGTAACTTAGTGTTTTTCTGTCATTAAACGGGCTGAAATCGCAGTTTGTTTGTCTCGTACTTTCATATCAGCCCTCGTCATCTAAGGAGAGGGTTGGCCTGACTGGAGATCAACAGGCGTTTACACAGCGATCCTGTTGATATAATAAACTTTATCGGTGACCAGCTGAGGGGATCGGGTCATCTCCATGGTTACTGAATGATGCACAAGAAGAAAACCATAACTCACTATCTTGAGAAAACCATTGGAAAATTAACTCGTTATCTCGAGAAAACGGTTCGTGATAATGTCACAAGAAAACCATGGGAAAACTTTGTATGTGGAAAACGGCCACTCTGAGCTTCCATACTTTTACAAGCTTTTTGTAAATATTTTGCCACTTATCCTATAACTATCATTTGCTGCTGGTAACATATAGTTCAGCTACTTTGAGCTTTTATCTTTTACATATCTTGTGCTTCTTTTTGCCTTTCATAATTATTTATTTATTTATTTATTTATATATTTATTCATTCATTCTATTTTTATTTTAGCCTTATCACCTCAATTTTAGCTTATTCCAGTAATTTCATTACGTTTTAATCTGGATTTAAAGTGGTAGGAGGCAGAGCAACATCATGAACCAGACCCGCGGAACAAAGCAGCCTTGCGGGCAGCAGGAGGAGGGACCACGGCTCTCCTCTCTCCACCCATCCTACTCACGGGAAACAGAGGGACTTACGTCGGCGGAGTCAAAGCCAATCGATGTGCGCGCGGAGTCGTGAAGGGGAACAAGCGCGAATGGCACAAATGGAGCCTGATAAAAGGGGCGCGCGTGTCTCTGCCGCGCGGCGTTATTAGAGGAGCGGACGAACTGAGGAGGACAGCGGCACCAGGATCCTCCAAGAGCGGACGGTAGGAGGACTTTCATGTCATTCATGTTAGTTATTTTTAGTCTTTTGATCGACTTTATCCTGTTTCAACCGTCTTTGTTTCCAGGACTCCAACCCGCAAGACATTTTAGAAGTTTTGAAGCAATAAGAGTCTGAATAATAATCGGATTTTGTGTTCAGTCAGGATAATGTTTCCCGGTGTTCAGATATTTGAGTTGTTCTGAAGCTATTTCAGGAGAAACCTGAGCTGCAGGAAGGAATGTTTTTTTTTCACAGGTTTTTATCACAGAGCTCCTTATCTCTGGGTTTTTATCTTCTTTTTGATAATTCTGTTTCTGAAATGTTTTTAAACAAATTCCTGAACTGTCGATGAGATCCCATATGGTAAACTCCCACTTACAGCTTATTACAGTGGAAGAGATTTAATTACAGATAGCTGTGAAAAGAGTTTGGAATGCACTTGTGGATATGTAGGGAAATAAAGGGAATATTTGGATAGATGATGTAAGTCTGTGTAAAGCTCACAGCTATACTAACACAAACAGGATGGTTAGCCAATCTAAGCGTTATTTGCCTTTAGTCCCTTCAACAAAGGTCCAGTTCATTGAGTTCTCTTCATGGCCCAAAGAACAATTAAACCCAGTGGAAAAAAAATCAAGACAAAAGATGTGACGTCTCACTTACATCAGAACAGTTTAGTACTTTTTGGAGTGCCTGAAAATGGCTCTTGCCTGTTCTAATTATTCCTCAAGTGATGGATTAAAACTCTGATGAATTCAGCTTTAATTTGATTCTTAAAGTATAGTGAGGTGTTAGCTGTAGTGTTGGACGGAGAAACTCAGTATTTTACTGTTGCAACACAATGTTAAAGGTGCTGGTTACTTTCACCACTTTGTATCCCCACCTTGTACTTACCAGGTACCACACTCATGTGCTCATCATTTCGTACCCATGTATTTCTGTCCTTGTCAAAGGTAAAAGCTACAGGTCAGCGCTAGGATCTTATTTCAGTTGTTGGAGTTGTCAGTTCAAAACTATGAGAAATTGAACAATTTTTCTTTTGTTTTGCTGCAGCATCACTGATTTTTGAGTGTTTTTGACCAAGCAGCCAGTGAACCGTACAGCCAGTTTTTTTAATATCATGGCATTTTTTTTGCATGCACAGCTTACAAAACTGTGTTGTAGGACATGCACATTATTATGTTGCCCATTTTCATACCAAGCCTAGTCTTGCTTTGTACCCACCAAAATTACAACAACCAAATCGAGAAGGGTTTGAGACACCTGCAACAACTCTGTGTCCAAAATAAAAGCAACAAGACTGCCAGCCTCTGGGACTAGCAAACATTTTAAGACATTTTGGAGATTCCTGCATAAATGCAGCTCACAGACTTACCAACTGTTGCAGCCCGGTCAGGTTAAGATCAGGGGTTAGAAGACAGAGCTGTGGATTTGGCAAACAGCCTTCCCTCAAACCACAGCAGGTATTATACTTTAGTAAGTAAAATATCAGCGTCAAAGTGGGTATAAAATAGGGGTGCACCGATAAATTCATCAGCCTGTTTCTTTAATTTTGGGAGATCGGAGATCAGCCGATGCTTAGATGAGATCGGTGGAAACGATCAGCTTTTCTACCTCCACTAAAGTCTGACAATCAGCCACGGTCCTTTTTTGCTCTGCTGTGAGCACTACCTAATGTCCAGTTAAAACAAGTTTGTATTGTTTCAAGGGAATTTTTCCAAGTCTTTCAGTAAAATAACATTTGAACATTGAAGTTGTATTGTGACCTTTTAACATCTGACAGTGTCAGCTATTTAAAATATTGATATCAGCCAAAATTGGAACAGGCAGGTCAGACACTTTAAAGATCGGGATCAGAGATCGGCCATCTGGATTCGGTGAGCCCCTAGTATAAAACAAGGCCAAGGTGGGTACAAAGAGACCCATAGCTCCTCCTCTTTTTGTACCTCGTAAAGAATGCTTATGACCAAAACTGCAAAAGTACAAAGTGGTCAAGTACAAGGTACTCGAGGTACTCAGCTGCCTGGTACACAGAGTACATCTATGTAACTTGCTAAAATGTCAGACTAGATGGAGATTTAAAGTTAACTTGTGATGCTGGTTCTCATCTCCAAGGTCATCACCTTTGAATTCATTTGTAAAATAAAAGTTTTATTTAAACCATTAAATCTCCATCACTGATGACACAGTTATTCTGTCAAAAAGGTTACAGCTAGCTGCTGGTGTTGTTATTCGTACCTGCAAATACCCACAGAACTCCTTGCAGTTGTATATTGAAAAACTGACAGAATTGTAAATGTTTGTGAAATAAAATTTACAGGAACCATTAGGACATTTTTGAGATCAGAGTTTTTTATTAGTGTTAACTGCAATCAAACTAGCCTTTAGCTCATCAGTCCTGGAAAAATTCAACTCTGTGTCTCCAAACTGAGTTTGTTCAAAGATATTGTTTATAACAGAACCTTACTTCAAAATAGGTGAACTATACATTTATTTAATTGTTTGGAATATTATTTATATAAATATTTGTACAAATTATTTTATTTAGATCTGTGTCCCATCCAGATCAAACCAGTTGACACCCAGTTCTAACCTTTATTTTGATTTCCTTTAATTCAGTGATATTTCCCTTTAAGCTTGGTCCAGCACATTTTTGTTTCCGTGCTATGATCCAAACTGACCACTGTGCTTTTATTCTCTAAAGACGGCACATCCTGCTGCTTTCTTCTTCTTGATGACTCAGGCTGCTGGGTGGTGTTAGTGCTGATGTTGGTACCATACAGCCTCTCTGTCACTGACTGTTGGTGCTTTCAGCCTCCAGATGATGAGAACATGCCTGGTCCGTGCGAGGCGTTCTGTGTTTTCGGACCGGCTGTTTGTTACGCAGCATGCTGGGATGAAGACTCAGCTAACTGTGAAAACAGGAAGCCTTGTCTTTGTGCTTGTGTTCAAACTCTGAAAGCTGAAAGAGACTAAGGCAGGAGGGCTGAATTCCTTTGTAAAGACTGAAAATGTGACATTATTTCAGTCAATATAGAGACTATGTATTATTATTTTGTGCAGCCCTCATACCCTTGTCTCTAGTCATTATTTAGAGATAAAGTGTTGAGGGGTATGACCCATATTTTCTATCACTGTATTTTTAAAAATGATACCAGTATCACGGTATTTGACGGTATTTTTCATCACAGCTCAGCTGATAATAAAATGTACAAAAATGTATTATTGATTAACAAACCACAATCAGCTGAAGTTACTCTCTTTCTGTAACACAGAAACTATTCCTTGACTTTTTTCTTTTACTGTCCCTCTTTCTGCGTTGCTGTTTCCCTCCTCTACGTGTCTTTTCTACTTTGCCTGGTTGTAGACAGGAGTCACACATTTTGTAAAGGAGGAGGGTTGAGCAAAGGTCATTGTCGGGTCTATTGTTTTATCTTGTTTAATAAAGCTTAACAGAAAGACTCAGCCCCCGTGAACCAGTCAACTCAATCCTAATACAAAACCACTTCCCCCAGATGTACCCCAGGCTTTTCACAATAAAAGCACATTAACTAATCCATACATCAGGAAAATTTATGTCGCACATGAAGTCTATCCGGGCACGTCACTGAAGAGGTGTATACATTCTGCGATGGCGAAAACAGGAGAGGCTTTTATTTTAAACGTTGGTCAATATAAGTGAAATTGCCACTCGCTGCCAGTTACTGAGAAGTTGCTCCAACAGTAACATTAGCTTGTTAATGTGCAGTGTTCAGGCTATTTTAATGGAAATGTTGGTTTTCAGAAAATTCCTATCATAACAAAAATAAAAAGCGGTTTTCGGTACGAAGCGGCGTACCCACCAACACTACATTTTAATAGCATCAGTCTGACTTCAACCTGGAGTTAAATTTAGAGACAGTTCAAGTTGAGCAGTTTGGAGACAAAGTTAGAGGCTGACATGGACATATTGGACAATGGATGTTTCTGATGGCGCTGTCCAGGACGAGGGACAGAAAAAGATCTCAGATGACATCATGGACGCAGTGAAAGGAGACAGAGGGTTGGTGTGACGGTGAGGTGGGCACTGATGATCTGCTCTGGTCACAGAAGCAGCTGAAAAAAAGAAGAAAAAGAGAAAACCTGGTTTTTAGTTGGACTGAGCTGAGTTGGATGGACTTGGATGGGGACACTGCACGCTGACCATCTGCTCATAGAAATTGCTGCTGCTCTTTTTCTCGCTGAGTCAAAGAGAGCAGCTGAGTGATTGTTTGTAATTTTGTGGATGTGATGCAATGAAAGTCAGTTTTGTCTGGAAGCTTACATTATTCTGTTCTGAATAATGCAGAGGGCCAGCGTTTTAATGCCTGTGGCCTCCTGATCTGACATGAATGGCACCAGTGTAACACAAAATGAGATTGTTTGTTTGTTTTCACCAGCTGATTTGTCAGCTCGTTCATCTGTCCGTTCCCCCGGGGGCCGCAGATATATAAGGATTAGAAATTCACCACAGTTTGTGTCAATCACTCTGATCTGTGATCCACCTCCTCTCTCCCTTGTAGCTCAGCTGAAACCACACCTCACCTCCACAGTGCTGTTATCATTACAGAGCTGTTGGTTTAAATGAACACAGTGTAAATCATTAATCAGTTAGTATTTGGGTAAAACATTAGGGTATTTGCACACATGGCTTTTTTCAGATGTAGGCTGTAAACACAGTTTAGTTAAATCCCCGTCATCACTCAATTTAATTAGCAAAACAACAAAGCTTGAAATTAGCCTGCCTCCTACGTTTCTGTTTCAGATTGATGAGGGCTACTTCCTCATGACATGACTAACGACTGTGTTCACAGTGCTAACATGACAAGCACATGTTGTGACAGAGGGATGATTCTGGGACATTTGGTCCATGCGGCAGGTTCAGATGGTCTGTCCTGTCCTCTCTCTCTGTGCAGCCAGCAGGGCAGAGGATTTCCTGTATGTGGTCTCGACAGTGATGTCATATTTCTGCTTCCACAAATCCATGTGCTGTTCCTCTTCCTCCTCAGCAAACTTCTCTGTCTTTTTCAATCTGAAAAGCTCATTTCTGCTGAGATTCACCAGCCCTATGTTTTAACGACAGAAGTTTCACACCAAAGTGTTACCATAAATTACAGCTTATAAAAATACATTGTAAACACAATATAATGATTACATGTCGGACTTTGCCTTCCCTGATATAATTATAAACACAACCAGCTCTTTAAAAGGAGCATTTATTTGAATGTTAACAGGTTTTGAGGCCGTTTTGAAAAATGTGGAATTTACTTTTTATCATTTTCAGGCTCAGGCATGAATTGGAAACAAGAAAAACATTTGTATTAACAAACTTTAGTTGAACACTAAAGAATATTTGCTGTTTTCTAAAAGTTTTTATAAAAAACCCTGAGTTTGACTTGTAACGATTAGGGCTGGGTAAAAACATCGATTTAATCGATCTTGAATTGATTTCATTTAAATTTGGGAAAATTGATTCACAGGGCATAAGATCGATTCTTCCCCATGGCGTCTTGTGTGCACGTCCGAAGCGCATTTCTATATTTTGTCACTCCTGGCTTGCCGTATGTTTACATTGCCGGTCAGTGGTAACGCTAGCTTTCGATAACAAGTTGTCTGGAGCAAAAGAAAAGAAACTCAGGAATCGCTCACATTATCAGCTGATTCTCAGCAGAACTTAAAGATAACAGAGACCATGGAGACTTTTGTTTGCAATAATTTGCGCTCCTACGCGGTTAGCGAAAACGAAGCGGGGTTTAACGTTTAACTTGTTCAGGCGCTCGAACCAAACAACGGTTTGTAAACATCTGACTGAAACTGTTCTCCACAGCTTGTATAAATATGTGACCCCATTCTAACAAAATCATTTAGTTTGTTACCAATATTTTTAGTTTTAAACTTTAAGAAACGTCTTAATGAAATCCAAAGTGATGAAAGGTTGTGGTTAAATCTTTTGTTTTAATAAGGTATAATTATTAGTTTTAATAAATTTTATTGAACATGACAACAGAAGCTAACATAAACATTACAAATATACAATTTTCATACACTCAAAGGAGTGGGCAGGAGTATATTTATATTAGCCCACCTCTTCTCCTGCAACCATACTCCAATCACTTCTTAGTGATCAAGAAAATTATTAATTTCTTAAAAATAAATATATCCAACAACACTGTCACCTGCAATTCCTTTTTAATTTAAAACCTTTGAAATGTGTGACAGTTTTATTTCAATTTTAAACTGTTAAATTTAAAAAAATTTCTTTTAAACCTGTTGTTTATGGTGAAGAGAAAAAATAAAGTCATATTGTATTTTGCAACAAAGTTGAACCATTTTCATTATTTAAGAGCAGATCGAATCGAATTGAATCGTGATTAATCGATTCAGAACGTTATGAATCGAAATTGAATCGATTTGGAGAAGTGGCCATGATACCCAGCCCTAGTAACAATCTCTAAACAATAATTTAATGATGTAAAAAATTGTGTTAAAATCATAAATATTCAAATCAAAACACTAAAGAAAAGTGTATTTTCACAGCAATTATAGTTTAAAATATAAAAAGTTAAATGTTGGAGGTTACTCTTCTGTCAACTAATAAAACAACTGTTTAAATATTTGTTTTCTAGTGTACCCTGCTCCAAGGTGTGTGTGTTATGTGTGTGTGTGTGTGAGTGTTACACTTCACCTCAGTCAGGAGGACAGCTGCACAAAATGCAACAACTGTTTTGTATGAATGCCCACACACATAGTGTGGGAAGGATGAATAAGGTTAGAAAAAGTAGATTTACTGCAGCTTTCTAACAAGTGTTCTCCTACATGCAGTTCTTAAACACAAATACACCCAAACTGTGTCGAATATGTTTGGCAAATGATATCATAAATGCATGTCTTGTGAATGTAATTTTCAGTTTTGAGCTGTTTAGGCCTAATAAAATGCAGACATAAATAGACAACTTGTGAAAAGACACTTCAGTTTCTAGTAAACTAGAAAATAAATCTTTAAAGTGGCAATATCATGTAAAATCAACATTTTTGAGTTTTATATCATGTTATAATGTTATCCTCTCATTAAAACATGTCCAGAGTCTTGCTTTGACTCATTCATGCATGTTTGAGAAATCCTGGTCTGTCCTGAGGCAGCCAAGGTGGACTAGAACCACCTTTTGGGATCAGCTCCTCCTCTGGGCTGGGTCTAAGAACCGAGCTTCCTCATCACAGAGCACACCTCCCCACCCCCCGGCCCGCCCTGCAGACTATTGGCAGCAACAAAGCAAACAAACATCGGGTGAAACCGCTTATGGTCAGCTCCAATACTTTGAGGAAATTAATTTTCGGATGCCAAGGAGACTACCCTCTTTTTAAGCTTCACATGGATGACTTGTTTCTTAAAAAAATGGTTGGACTTCATTTTGCCTACCTACTGCCAAAATAACCTTTGATGGAGTAAGCAGAAGAAGCTCACACAAGGGGAGAAAGTGTGTGCGCATGTGCGGAGGAAGCTTGCATGAGAGGAGACGTGTGAAGAGGAATTCTGTGCAGGGGCGAGCAGCTGTCTATTTATACTCGCAGAACTCTATTCCCCTCTATTAATTTGCACGCACAGGATTTAAATTTGTACGCACGAGATGTCGTTTACTTTTGCGAGGGTTTTGTCATTACTTTGACGCCATACTTTCAATAAGGTTCATATGTATCCTGACATGCAATTTTCCAAAACAGATATTGTGTAATGTTGGTTGTTTTTTTTAATTAACATTACAACAAAGTCTGCTGCAGCGCTCCGGGTTGTAAACAGCAGAGCCCCGTAGAAAGAAGCTGTTGAGATGACACGCAGAAATGGGCGGGGCGGAATCGGAAGGAGTGTTCTTAAAGCGACAGAGACCAATTTCAAGGTGTTTAGATAAATATGATGAGAAGTCAAGTTTATTTTCTATTTAAACATATAAACAGCATTTTAATAACAACTGAAGGTGACATAGTTACTTTATTATGGTATAGAATTTAAAAATATGCCTGAGAAACATAATATTGCCCCTTGAAACAACTGTTTTGTTGGCTGACCGAAGAATATTAGTTATTATTCAAAGTATTAGTAAAAATTAACCTAATCTTGTCAATATGTCATTTCCTATAGAAATACTGGAATATATATAGAGAAATTATTTATATAATTTTTGATCAGAGCAGTTTTTAATTAGTGCATATTTATTTTTGCATAGTTATTAGTGCAATAAGACTTTAACATAAATCTGTACATTTTTGTTAGCTTTCTTAGCTTTTCATAAATTTCTAAAATTATTTACACGAACAAATAGAAAGTAAATTTTTAAAGTTGGAAACTTTCCATTGGAATTTACCGACAGTTATGGGAATTTACAGTAAGTTTTGAGAAATAAAAAGAAGAAACATTGAAGCTAGGGCTACCAGCTATTTTAAATACAGTTGGGGAAATAATATTTTAGCGCAATTTTAACTAAAACAACAGGAAATATACACAACACAAAGGAAATATAGCTAGTGAATAGGAGCTGATTGAAATAGTAGTGATCACATTTAGATGGTATAAATGTGGGCAGGAATACATTCAAACAGGACCTGTTCCTGTCATCAGCTGATGTGTCTTGTGATCATTTTACTTACTTCCTCATTTACCACTGCTGAGTATTTAGAGGCTTTGATAGAAAATATAGATTATTTCCACAGGAGAGAAGAAGGCAGGGTAAGTTTCATTACTTCATTACTTACTTTAGGTTTCAGTAAAGTAATGTCATTTTGTCACATCTTAGGATTTAAGGTTACTTAACTACTTATATGCACCTCTGGTTAGAGGCAATCTGTATTGGAACTGCAACATGCAATGACATCAAAGTTTAATCTAAACTTAATCTAAACTCAAACTCTGATGCAGTTTCAGACAGATGGGCTTTAAAATGTCCTATTGTTGAACTTGGAGTAGTTTATTGTAACAATAACACAATTTTACACTCTGTTTAGCTTCCTCTGTTTTGGCACTACAGAAGGTATCTGTGTGGGTGTCAAGTCATGTTAAATGTATGACAGTTATTGACTCACTCTACACAGATCTTCATTGTCCATCGGTGATGTGTGCCAAAGACTGACTGGTGAGATGGACAGACTTTTGGCCTTTTCTGGAAAAGAAATTGAAAACATTGTTTTTAATGTTCTTGTTTTATCGTATTTGCAGTAATTTCATCACAATGTTGTTTGGTTCAGTGAACTTCTTAACATACACTGTATGCACCGAATCATGAGCTTATTTATTGTTTTGCCACCACAGAAGTCGGGTGCTCTTGTTCAAATGGAAATGAGACAAACCTTTGCCACTGATAGTGGAATGCATGACAAATCTGTGTTACAACCTCTTAAAGATCCCAGAAACTGGATGAAGTGTGCTCTCCTTAAAACACATGACCTGTTAGAACGTGGCTTATCATGACAAATTAGGAAAACTTACTATAGTGTGGAGGCAATCATGTCAATGTTACATTCATATTACTTTCCAAAATGTTTTGGAATTATTATTTTTCCTATTTTTTTCTGTCCCTGAGGTGCCCTTACCACTTTATTTATCTCTGTACTGTCCACATAATAATAATAATAATATTGTTATTTAAATCCGATCACTTTCATTTCAAAAGAGTACTCCCAAAGATTCAATTATCACTGATTTGACAGCTGACAAGGTGGGTACAAAGTGGATAACTCTGGGTACGAAGGGTTCTATGGCAGAGGACCTTTTTACTCCCAGAAAGTACTGGTACGCAGTGATCAAACCTGCAAAAATAGGATTTGGGAAATACAAATTGACCTGGAGCTGTGATTGTAAGAGTGGATGAATTTAAAAATACAATAATTCTATAGTGACATTTTTCTATTACAGTTTTTTCTTGGTTGCTTTGATGCAGTAGTCCACTCAAACTCCACATTTTCAAAACAGTGAACACACAGGATTAAACAGTGACACTGATGGTCAAAGTGACACATTTTGTTTGTAAAAGACTTTAACTGAGCCAAAATAGTCATAAATGAAAGAAAAACAAATGCTGCCTTCAAACAATACAACTTGCAACCAAGTGTATGAGCTCTAATCAGTCATTACATAATGGACACCAAATCCAACACTCGGTCCACTAATGCTTGTTATTGTAGCCCGCTGCATCCCTTTCATGCCGTTTGTTGTTTTTCTACTCAGGCTGTGTCAGATGTTCCTTCTTGCAAAGAGTTGGATCCAGAATCAAAATGCTTCAAAGCAAATTTGATTGATTCTATGACAAGTTGTTTGAAAAGAAATTGAAGCTTTAATTTAGTTTTGTTTCTTGATTATTATTGCTTGAAATTATTTTTGGAAAAAAGGGGCAGATAATATAAGATCTTTTCTTTATTCTGCCTCTTTTAATTTTTTAATTGTTATTTGTATTTTCTTTTTTTGTTGTGTGTATATAGCATTTTTAAAAAATAAATCAGGCAAAAAAAAAGTCAGGCATACATTTCAAACTGTGGCTGAAAAATGAAACATAAATATTACAGAAAATTACGGAAGACCATTGTATTCACAAAACAAAAAAAAAAAACAAAAAAAAGACTCCTGAGGTCATAGTTACGAGATCAGATCTCGTAGCTATGAGGAAATGATGTTATAATTACAAGATTATGAGCTCATAATTACGAGAAAAGATCTTGTAATTATGAGATTGTGGATCTAATTTTTTTTATTTAGTGAATGCAATGCTCTTCCGAAGAAAATACTGTAAATGTAAACCAAAATAAAATCTATCACAGAATAAAAAAAATATGAAAATACAAATAAAATCTATTAGAGTTTAAGAAATACCCCCTTTTGATAATCAGTCTCTTCTGTCTTGGACCTCCTCCATCCAACAACACAGACGTTGCACCTTTTAAGGCCTGCAGACTGGTTAATATGTGAAGATTTTTGTTTATCAAACAGGTGCTTCAGTGATTTCATACGTTCAAAAAAAAAGACATTTGTGTTGGATTTACTTAAATAAATTATGTCAATAGGTTCTACTCAACTGAATTGAGTAAATCTAAAGCAATTTTTTCATTTACTTTATAGGTGAATGTGAAGTAATTGTGTTAGATTTACTCAGTTCAGTTGAGTAGAACTTGTTGAAATAATTTATTTAAAGGAACAATATTAAGTGTTTCTCAGGCATATATTTAAATTCTATACCATAATAAAGTAACTATGTCACCTTTAGTTGTTATTAAAATGCTGTTTATATATTTAAAAAATTACCTTGACTTCTCATCATATCCGTTTCTAAACACCTTGAAATTGGTATCTGTCACTTTAAGAACCTCCTTCCACTTCTGTCCTGCCCATTTCAGCATCATCACAGCCGCTTCTCTCTACAGAACTCTGCTATTTACAACCTGGACCGTCGTAGTAGACTTTGTTGTAATGATAATAAAAAAGAAGCAACATTATACAATATCTGTTTTGGAAAATTGCATCTAAGGATTCATATGAACCTTATTGTCGAACCAGAAAGCATGTTTTTTTCTAAAGAACCGGAGGATTACAGAAAGGACGTTTCAGCCGGTAAGAATATTTCAGTCATCCTCACAGACACACGTACTGATCGTAATATAAGTTACAAATCTGAACACAGAGACCAAACAAGGATGTGAACAAAACAACGTGAGTTGTTTTTCAGCTTACCTGCAGAGGACAAAGTGTTTGTTTACTATAATTGCTGCCAATAGACTGTAGGGGGCGGGGGGCTGTGATGCAGAAGCTCGGTGTAGTGAAATTACATTTCCTCAAAGGTATTTTTAATTTGAAAAGGACTGGAGGGAGAAGTGGTTATTATAGGAGCTCAGCAGAGGATAACATTATAACATGATATAAAACTCAAAAAAGCCTCTCCCCAGGCTGCCACCTTATCGTGGTGGAGAGGTTTGAGTGTCCCAAGGGTCCTAGGAGCTATGTTGTCGGGGGCTTCATGCCCCCCGGTAGTGTCACCCAAGGCAAACAGGGAGAGTGCAGCCCAAAGACCCCTATGATGAGTACAATGGATGGACTGGGTGTTCCCTCTCCCGGACGCGGGTCACTGGGGCCCCCCTCTGGAGCCAGGCCTGGAGGTGGGGCACGTTGGCGAGCACCTGGTGGCTGGGTTTTCACACATGGAACCTGGCCAGGCACAGCCCAAAGAGAAGACGTGGGTCCCCCTTCCCATGGGCTCACCACCTGCGGGAGGGGCCGTAGGGGTCAGGTGCAGTGTGTAACGGGCAGTGGCCAAAGGCGTGGACCCTGGCGGTCTGATCCTCGGCTGCAGAAGCTTGCTCTAGGGGCGTGGAATGTCACCTCTCTGGTGGGGAAGGAGCCTGAGCTGGTGTGTGAGGTTGAGAGGTTCCGACT
>JARVJO010059102.1:0-19037 GCA_031762555.1 Cynodonichthys magdalenae | reverse complement strand
TGATTTATTTATTATTGAAAATTGTTAATTGTCTGAATTGTCTGAAATAAATTTAATTCATTCATTCATTCATTCATTCATTCATATATCTATATCCATGTGTCACCTGTAGCTCAATCAGGGAGTGCAGTAACGTCTCCATCATTATTAAAACCTGTCTCAGTTCCAGTCTGGGCGCTCAGAAGATGTTTGTTTACATTCATCACGGAACTAGAACTTCTTCTTCTGTGTTTTTTTTTAGGGTAAGTTAACAACTCTGCACATGTCAGTGCTTCTATTCTGAATAAAAGCCCAGTGAATGAAAACACTCATCATGATCGGATTGTGCCCATGTAAACAATGTATTCAGATTATTTAATCCGAATACATTTCAATCTGATCAAAGAATTTTGCGCATGTAAAAATAGCTATTGATGGAAACACAACTATAGACTTTTTCTAACCTTTACCAAAACAAGAAACTGTTTCCTCAACAAAGTCTGTCAGTTGTAAAGAAATAGGAGTTGATGGTTAAACTCATGAACTTTATCACAACAGCTGTGTCATTATGCCAGAGCACAATGCTGTCTGGAATCTTCTGTATCTTAAAGACAAGAAGTAATACTGGCAACAGAACATAAATGCATTCACCGTGTAAACCTAAAAACAAACACAGTTTCCAGTCGACAGGCTGCTAATTGATCATTTTCTGTGCTTATCTAAACAAATCATTGAACTGCCCCCTGACTCCACTCTGGCTTTTTGACTTATATCCGACTGACTGGTGGGCAGAAGCAGTAACTCAGAGACATACCATTTTCTGCTCATTTATTCATATCAGTTATCAAACAAAGACGTGTACATATTTTTTTCTCTGTCATGGATCAAACTTTCAGTTTTGCTTCTACAGTTCTAGAATAAAACTTTAAAAATGAAGCACTGTGACTGTCTGTCTGAAGCAGCTCTGATCCGATGATCCACAGGACTGAACAATACTGAGACAGGAAAATACTGAGAACAAAAACTGTGGAAAGTCAGTTATGTGACAAACTAACCTCTGAATTCTCCCACTTTCTGACATTGAATTCCCACTGGAGGAGTGTTTTAGTTTAAATTTACAACCACTACAACTGGGCCACAGGAAAGGTAACAGGGGAAATCACAGCGAAATGGAGATTTCACACAGCTAATTACAATATCTACTAGCTACCGGTGGTACACTGGCTAATTTTGAACCCTGTGCACCCCTACCTGGAGGTGGGATGTCGTCATTTCACAGGTAAAATATTCAACATGCATTATGGGAGATATAGTTTAAAGTCACTGCTGGCTTTAGAACCACATGGACCTATTTTTAAAACTGCATTTTGTGAAGCACACGCTGGCCACATAAAATGCCATGGTGGGCCACATTTGGCCTACAGGCCTTGAGTTTGATACGTGTTTTAAAGCATCATTAACATGTAAAGTAATAAGATGCAGCATATTTTAATAAAAAAACAATGTTAAATGTAAAATAAATAGACTGGAGTGTTCTGTCTCTCAGCTGGAACATGTGGCACTAAAGCCCAGCAGCTCCTGATGTCAGAGCCTCTTCACCAACATTTCCTTTCATTTCCTTGGATTTACTCAAGCCCTCGAGTCATCGCTTCTATTTCTGAAGACCTTCAGATAGGGTGAAACAATCCATCCTTTGTCTGTAAATAAGAGGCTTTGAAGCTCAGTGCATCCATGTCGTAAATAATTGTTTGTTTTTCTAAATCGCTCTGTGTCTGTAGCTTTTACTTCCTTTGAGCAACGCTTGGTTTAGTTCCGTTTCTATTATCCCCTGCCCAAGGTCAACTGAGACGTCTTTCAGTTTTTATAAAAAAAGCACACACTAACAAAATATTGCAATAATCTGAGCTGAGACATTTATTTTCACAAAGCCTTAAATTTGCTTTGAACATAACAAAAAAAAATCAGCTGCAGCACAAAATGTAGGACTTTTTGATAAATCTGGCTGTCCAGATTTAGCACAGCAAAACAAAATAAATACTTAAAACTGACTGGGTTAGTCTCTGATCTGTTAAGCCAGTTGTGTCTTTATTAAAACCTGACTTTACTGCAGATAAATGCTCCTAACTAAAACGTATTTGTCTCACTAGCCGTGTTTCCATCAACGTTTTTTATTGCTTAAGAAAAGATGCATGGAGACGGCAAAATAAAAAAATAATCCTTTATTTTGCAAAAAAGGTTTTATGTTCCCTTGAGTTGGATTTTGGATTTTCTGAAAAAGAGTTAATGTGCAAAATGGGAGATGGAAAAAAATTTGCTGAATAATGCTGCGTTCACACTGAACGCGATTTGAGCGTCAGGTTTACATGCAAAGTCTATGGTGGACATGCCTCAAGCAGCGTCGGGAAGTGCTGCGGCGCGTCTAGCACGATTTGAGCGGCGCAATTTTAGCGATTTGATCATTCGATGCGCGTCTAGTGCAATTCGTGCGTCAAAGCGTCGAACCCTGGAGTTGAAAAATCTGAACTTTTGCAGCTCAACTCGGAGCGTCAACCAATCAGAGAGACTCCACTGTGTGACGTAGTGACAAATTTCCCGATGGGACAGTTTTCTTAATTTATGTCCACTAACCTGAGACAGACGGACAGGAGCTCTTTAGCTGAAATTCAGTGCCTGTAGTCGGTGTCCTGGCAGGAGGTATCGGCACCGATGCGGGTCAGCGGCTCATCGAACCGACCTCGGGACATAAGTTCTGAAAGCGAGTCTCGTCAGCTCGTAGCTCCTGGGTGGGGAAACTCACCAAACTCAAAACGTCTCGGAATCTCTGGGGAATTAATTATGAATTAATAATCTGTGGAGCGCTACGTTCCCTTGGGCTCAGTAGAAAAAGCAAAGCCACTTTCTTTATTTCATGCGACATTAAACAGAGACCAGCAAAGGAGGGGAGACCGGCAGAGGAGGGGACAAAAGGCTCTCGACGCGCTTGACGTGCATCAGGCGCCTCGAGCAATTTTAACCCGCGTCTGACCTGAAAGTGCACAAGCGTCCCACTTCAAGCGTTGGACGCGATTTTGACGATGAAATTGCATTCAGTGTGAACGCAGCACAAGTTGTGCTATATTTAACATTTACCTCAGCTGTTTCCACTGTTGGTGTTGTTGGCCAATACGAATTACTTTTCTTTCTCTATGTCTCCAGATGGCATGTAACATCACCAATACTACCGGTAGTTTATATTACAGAACAAATACAACTAGCTCGATAGCAACACTAACTGATAGCTTCTCTTCATTGGCTGTGTCTCAAAGCAGGGGCTGCATCCTCATTTGTCAGCTGCATACATCACTAAGTACTGTCCCAATTCGAAGGCTCCTCCTCATGCGGCCCAGAATAAAATCAAAAATCAAGGATGCATCCGAGTATCCTTCCCAGCCGAAGATATCCCAAGATTCAATTCGCTGACTGCAAACTAAACTGAAAAACAAAGATGGAGTTTTTTTTTTTTACCAAGTCGGCGTAGTTTGGAAAATCATCACAGACCGAAGAATTTGTTTTTAAATGTAAGTTTAGCAACTTAGCAGATGAAATTCTTACAGGATTTAGGGCAATAAGTCAAAGGTAAGCAGTGAAGGTAGGAACAGACACAGGGGACTTTATACAAAAGGTAAGTGGACTTTATTTACAGTGATGGGGTCTGGACTCCAGATCTGGAAAGCAAAGGTGTAATCACCATCTCAGAAGTGAGGGGCACAAATCTTTCAGAGGTCTATTGAGTTTTTTACCATCTTCTCACATTCAATCACACCTCTCCTTAGTAGTTGAAAACACATAACACACACAGTACAGCACCAGGAGACAGACTAATTCTTTCACATAAGTGCTCTTACAATACTTGTCTTTGCTGCTACTCATGGCCATCTGAAGCACTGTAATGTGTGTGAAAGCCACATTGGTGGGGGTCTGGAAATTTTGATGGAAGTAGATGCTGTTTCCTGCATTCTGGAATATTTTAACAGTATTTTTGCCTACATAAATAAACACTTGATTTCCTTCTTATTTTTGAGACAGGTTCATCAACTAGTCCATATATGAATCATCCTGGTTTTAAACTCACTGCTGTGGCCGAGATCAGGAAATTAATGTGATAAATTATCAAACGAGTTTAGAGTTCTATTTTGTTCTTTTTTTTCTATTTTTGATTTAGTTTTATTTGTAACATGACATTGTGCCAAGCAGTGCTGACACTCAACTACATTTTTACAAAAAGAATATTAATAATTTTACCCAAAAAACAGGTGTAATTATGATAATCACCCAAATTTACTGGTCATGGGCCTATATAACCCAAACTGACATGACATCATGCAACCTACATAAAATTACAAATACTTTTCTAACAGATTATTAAATAAGCAGCTTTTCATAAGAATCAGTCAATTATTAAGTCATTTTAACTCATAAACCAAGTCTGGGATGAAGGACCGTGTATAAGCAGAGCTGGTAACCTGGATCTATTACTGGTCTGTGTCCTGGTCTGTGTCATCACTGGCCTGGCTGATTTATCAGGCTGACCTCGGCCCTTTCATCACAGAAAATATGTTTATTTAGCACATTTGGATTCATCTTGCACTACCCCCCAGTTTCTGTGTTCACTAAGGATGCAAACAATTAATCGACTTACGATTAATTGTCGAATAATGGTTTATTAGATTAAAATTTCTTCCATTTGATTAATTGTAAACATTCCGTTTAAACTTTATTTCAGTGTAGTTCTGCCTTCATCCAGTAGATGGCGCCGTTGCTCTCTCAGCCTGGCCTACTCTACCCCGGCCCTGTGTTGTGCTGAGAAGAGAACCGGGCGGTCGCCTCCATGTGGGCGGCATCATAATTAAACGCGCAAATCATGTTTAGTTTTACTTGCGACAACAATAATAATGGACAACACCAAACTCGAAGGAAAAGTACTGAAAGCTGTACCGGACTATCTAGCAGTATCACGCTTAAAACAAGAGAGCAGGACAACAGAGAGAACAATAAGCTAACTTTAGCTAACGCTACCTTCTTCTTGTAGAGTTTAACTTATGTAAAAGAACCAAAACAAAACAACAAAAGTTAGTCACTACAAAAATTAACGTGAAGTTAATCTCATCTGTGTGACGTGACCAGGCCAGTGAACATATCAAATGATAAAACGCGTTACCGCATCTTAATAGCAGATTAGACAGTTGGTTGAAAAAAGTGCAGGGGACAGAGGGCACAGATACGGAAAGTGCGTAACCCATGCGTTACGCCCATGCTCGAAAGGAAGGTTCACGGGTGAGTAACTGTCGAGGATTGAGTTAATTTCCAGGATTTGCAGGTGAGTAATTCTTACAGTAGTCCAGGTGGAGATTTCGCATAGACAAGAGGGTTAGGCTTTTTCAAGTAAGTGACAAGCTGAGAGGTGAGAGTGAGAGTGAGAGGCAGACAGGCAGCAGGCGAGGAACAGGTGAGTGAGCTCTTCACCGGTTCTTCCTGGGAGGCATTGGAGGATCCTTACGTAAGTATCAGGTGAGATCTGAAAACCCAGGAAACCACGGGTGAGTAATACTGAGGCAGAAAAAAACAGAGCGTCCAGGATCAGTACAGAGAGATACGTGATGCTCCAGCGAAGACCAGATCACAACTGCAGCCCCTTATACACGCAGAGCTCATCAGGAAAGAATCAGCTGCAGATGCATCTCATCAGGAAAGCAGTCAGGCAGGTAAATAGGCTGAATGCCTCAAATTCATGTTGCAATAGGGTGTTAAATAAAATGTTACAAGTAGTGATACTTGAGCTAAACCCAAATTTGTAAGGTTCGGCAAGCAGGAATGACCCAGGACGCAAGCAAAGTCCAAAGTGAAACAAAAGCTTTAATAATGAAATCAAAAGGCTGACAGGGCAGCTCAAAAATGCTTAACTTCTCAGGAGGACACGGAGAGATCACAGAGGGAACACAGCACAAAACAATGATTGGACGCAAACTGAGGACAGGACAAAATATAAAGGTAGAACTTAATGAGACAACAAGAAACACCTGGAGGAGACACAAGGAGCAACAGGTGAGCAAGTGTGGGGCTGGAAGCAAAACAGCAGGGTAGAGAAACACAGGAACAGAGAAACACTAGAAAGTAAAAGCAAGAAGACACAGATCATGGCAGGACCATCCGTTCAACAATGGCTCCTAACGTCAAAAAGGAGAGGTACAAGACACGACAATGGGGAACTCAGGACAAAACACACAGAAGTCCGGGGGGATGGCCAGGTAACCATCTAACACGGGACCCAACAGGAACAGGAGGCCTGGCGGGAACAGGACCAGATGTGGAGCCAAGGGAGGAGGTGGCGGGAGCAGACATGGAGCCAAGGGAGGAGGTGGCGGGAGCAGACATGGAGCCAAGGGAGGAGGCAGGAGCCGACGAGGAATCGGCAAAGGTTGATGTAGCTGAAACTTCAGCGAAGGCATACACAGGCGACAGAGGGAACAAAGAGGTGATGTGGAGGCAATGGCAGATGACCCAGGCGACAGGGAGGCACCGGCTGCTGACCCAGATGTAAAGGAGGCACCATCAGCCGACCCACAAACCTCTGGGACCACCAACTCTGGACACATTGGGTCTGGAACCGACAACTCAAGAACTTGGACTGGAACCGAGAAAACCCAGAAAAGGTAGCAGCCGGCACAGGAAACACAGGAGAGGTGGGAGGATGGGCATTTGACTGCTCAGCTAGAATCCTCCGAGCATACTCGCTGACCCTCCGGTGGCCGGGCAGAAGCAGCAGATCATGATGCCTCGCCATGACGTCCTCGATCTGCCTGTAGAGGAGTTGTTTCACCATGGAGGTGGAGGACCATTGGCCGTGGGGGACTCAGGTGACAGAGCTCCACCACTTTAGAAAAAATAGAGGGAAACCAGAAAAAGAAATCTTGCCTGCAGGCTGGGCACTTGGTCCAATCATTGTGAGGTTCGGCAGGCAGGAACAACCCAGGTCGCAGGTGAAGTCCAAAGTGAAACAAAAGCTTTAATAATGAAATCAAAAGACTGACAAGGCAGCTCAAAAACACTTAACTTCTCAGGAGGACAGGGATAGATCACAGAGGGAACACAGTACAAAACAATGATCAGACTGAGGACAGGACACAGAATATAAAGGTAGAACAAGAAACACCTGGAGGAGACACAAGGAGAAACAGGTGAGCAAGGGCGAGGCTGGAAGCAAAACAGCAGGGTAGAGAAACTTGGGAACAGAGAAACACTAGAAAGTAAAAGCAAAAAGACACAGATCATGACAAAATTATCAATGTTTTCAATTATCAATGTTTAATTTATTTACGTGCAACATTTTAATTTTGAAGTTATTCTTCCATGTCCCCAGAGCCAGTCTTTGTTGCCAGTAATCAACACGGCCAGGGACCCTCCTTTGCTAGCTGCCCTGCATACAGTACATCGCACCTGACGTTGATGGTCCTCCCCACAGGTGGTGGGTCCATGTGGAGGTGAACTCCTGTTTTCCTTAAGGCTACAATGTGTGTGTGTGTGTGTGGGGGTGGGTAGAAAAACTACATTTTTTAATCAAATTTTAATCAGTTTTAGCATGTTTGCTAACTTATGCAAGCTACATTTAGATTTACAGAACATTTAATTGAACAGTAGGGGTGTCCCGATACAACTTTTTCACTTCTGATACGATACCAATACTGCAGCTTTGAGAATTGGCCGATACAGATATTGACTCGATACCATATTCGTACTAATCAAAACACTTGTGTGGAATCTTACAAAAGTCTTGATCAAGTCAAACAGTGAACAAGAGTAGGTGTGAGAAAAACTGACCCATTTATTTTTAACCAATGGGTCACATAAATTTTAAACTGAAGAATATTCTACAATTCAATAAAATATATAAATTATAAATTAGAAGATAATGAAAAAAACAAACTGTACTTTTAAAATGTAAAATAAGTCAAAGTCACTCTAGTTATTTTTTCAGCCTGGTGCTGCTTTAAGGTGAGAGAAACTGAAGGTGGGGACAAAAGAAAACCCACAATATTGTCCAACTGTTCAAAGTTAAGAGTCCACAGCTCCAATTTTACTGACTGCCCAAAACAACGTGATCATTGCACTTAATCTTCACTTAAACAAGTGTGTAAACAAAAAGATTAAACAACTCTCTAATAACAAGAGCAAAAAATAAATAGTTAGAATTAACCAGGTAATTAAATTGATAGCTACCTTTCTTACTGCTGCATTTCCACTTTCTACAGTCAGAGCATCATGTGGAGATTAGCCTCTCTATCCACACTTGTGCAGGGAGAACAGTTTTTATCACTGTGTGTTTGTCATGTCACTGCTCGCTTGTATCCCAAAACAAAAGCAGCACTCTCCTTTCTTCTGTCAATCAATCACAGAACTAAATCACGGGCAGCATTCTGCTGATGTCAAAATTGTAAGTGTGCTGTACTCTCTTCTGAAACTGCGCGGTTGGATCCATGGAGACACATTGGACCGACCGAGGCTGAACCGAGCCGGTTAGCATACAAGCGTGTGGGTGAAGATGGGGCTTTAGCTGCTGCCAGGGTGGGAGTAGAGCCTGGTTGTCTCTCTGGTTTAAAATATACACAGTTCTGTGCCCCCACGGAAAACTTGTGACTTGAAATTTAGCAGCAACGTCCTTTTTGAAGAAAATGAAAAGTACTGCCGACATCGCTCCAACTCCTTGCTACTCTGTTAGCGAATGTTGTTGTTGTGATCACGTGGGCTCTGCATGCTGGATTCAAGCGCTGCTGGATAGAAATGCTGGAGCGGACTACTGGAGTGAACTGCTACTATCAGAGTGTTTATTTATTAGAGATTTTACATGCAGGCCGATATAATCCGATAAAGTTTTTTTGGCTGATATCAGACTGATATTCGATATCAATATCAGATCGGGGCACCACTATTGAACAGTATCATGGTTGAGACTTAAAGTGCATTTAGTCTCCTTCCAAACTCTGACCATTTTATTTTGATTTAAAATATGAACATTTATTAGATATAGTTCTTTTTTGCAACATTACAGCTCATTTTTCAAATAAATCCATACTCTTTTGATGTAGCACTCATTATATAATTAGCTTTCAATGAACCAATAGAAAGATCAAGCAGAGGAAAATGTCTGACATTAGAATTATATAATAAAGGCCAGTGTTACTGACACTCAGAACGACTGAGTGTGCTTTCTGTGCCTCTGACTGCACATTCTGCTTTGTTTGATTATGGACTCAAAAGAAGTGCTGAAACCGAGTAAATGGAGAGTTTCCACATATTTACTCATGTTTCTGGAAGGTATAAATTATCCTAAGTATCAGAGTTGTGGGTAATTTATCACTGCAGCACAGATATGTTTTGATTTATGAACCATTTTCTGACAGCATATGCATACACAGTGAACAAGACGGGCAAGAGATGAAAAGGTCATGTTTTCAATGATTTATGAGTTAATATGGCATAATGCTTACCTATGCATCATAATGAAAACTGTCTTTAAAGTCCAGGTGCTGATAATTATAACTGATGGCCGGACATTGTTCACCTGGGCTGAGTTTATTTTACTCTGATACTGATGGTCTCATTCTGCTAAGGATGTGCCCATACAGCAAAATGATGCCCATGAATACAGTGATCTGGGCGGGCTTCATCAGTCTGAGAAACAAAATGGACCTGAAATACCACATCACATCACGGAATTACTTTCCCCACGTTGCCACTCCACAAGAAACATGTCATCCTGGAATCAGTAGGTCGCCGGTCCGATCCCCCAGTCCAGCTGTCTCAGTTGTTGTGTCCTTGGGCAAGACACTTCACCCCCACTGCCTCTGATTTGTGGTTAGCACTGATTAGTCTCCATAGATTATTTGTATATGTTAGCTTTGTAGAGACCTGTGTGAATGGGTAAATGAGGTCACAGATTGTAGAGTGAAGTGCTTTGAGTATCTTGGTTGGCTAGAAAGGCGCTATATAAGTACAGTTCATTTACCATTTACTTCCTCACCTAAGATTTGAACGTCTCCCACAGTGTCTAGAGACTATTTCCTAGAGTCGCACACCAGTGAAAATATAGCTCATGGATTATGAGATGCTAGCCAGCTGGGATCTTCAAGAATACCAACCAGTGTGTATCATCATGGACAATGGTGCCAATGTTGTGAAATCCACAGAACTGAACAACTGGGTCAGGCTTCAGTGTTTTGGACACAAGCTGCACCAGGCAATACGTAAGTTTTATTATTGGCTGTGAGAGTAAACAGATCTGTTTACTGTTCTACATCATCAAATCATTTTGAATAGCTCCAGTAAACTTAAATTAACATTTTTATGATAATATTGACAGGATAATGCTAATTTTGTCATGATTTTATTTCATTTTTAAATTATATTGAGACTGATGTAGCAGAATAGTGGAGAGACTACAGTGTAAATACAAAGGGGGCTGTGGTGTAGTATAAAAGTCAAACAGCACAGCATGCTGCTGCCGTATAATTAGGTGAATTTGACATTGTTTCTTTTTTTGTTCCAATTAGATTTATATATATAAATTATTTTTGACAAACACTTTTCAAACATGAATATTTGTCTCGTCTCTCCTCCTTTTGCTCCAGACAAGTTAGTGGGACATTTCTGCCACAGCTGTAAAGCCAAGACAGCACTGAAAAAAGCACAGCTGGAGCACAACATCCCAGAGCATTCACTCATCACAGAATGTCCAACCAGGTGGGGTTCCAGACAAAACAATGATTGAGAGTCCTGGAGCAGCAGCGGGTTTTATCTGACATACTCTCAGCAGACACGAAATCAAGGCATTTGATTCACACCTGGCAGGATCTTGATGTACTAGAGTCTGTAAATCAGGTGTTACAGACACTTAAAGAAAATACAGCTGCTCTGCCAGGTGGGAGATACAGTAGCGTTTCTTACACGAACCCAGTTCTTCATCTGATGAAGACATCGGTGCTTGCAGAGAAAGAAGTGATTTAACAAAGTCAATAAAGAAGAAATCCATCGATCATCTGAAGACTAAATATTAAAATCCAGCAACTCAAGACCTGGACATGGCATGCTTCATGGATCCCAGAATCAAAGCCAGCTATCTCAGCAATGATCAGGTCTCAGATATCAGGACCAAAGTGATGTCAGAACTGGAAGCAACAGCAATGAAGGTAATTCAGTCATAAATACTTTCACAGGAGAGAAGCTCTTTGAATCCAGAGGTCCAAACCAATGATCCACACAGTCCCACCATGAAGGCAACAAAATCACTGGGCAGTGTCTTCAAGACAGCCCCACTTCCTACCTCTTTTCTGCAACTGTCACAAGCTGTAGAAACTGAGCTTAGTAACTAACTGCTGTCCATCACCATGGACGGTGAGGAAGACCCCTGGACATGGTTGGAAATTCCACCAAATCATATTCCCAAAACTTAGCAAGCTGGCAAGTAATTATCTCTGCATACCTGAAAGTAGTTCCCCTTCAGAGAGACTTTTAGTACATCAGGAATCACAGCAGATTATATTAAACTAAATCTTTAAACGTGTCCTATACTGAAAGAATCTCTTCCAGCTGGCTTCTGTCACAGCTTTATTGTTGCATCGACCAACTCAGTGTTTGTCCTAAATACTGTCTGTGCTCCGGCTCTCCTCTGAGCTGACTGCGTTACTGCGAGCGCTAATGGTTCCTCTCAGCTAATGTGTGGAAGCAGCATGGGTCACACTGCATGGAACAGGCCACTTAGCAGCAAACACAAACTAACCTCCTATTGTTTTTACCTCGAGGCATGACATTACTGTCTGACCTGTCCCTGTCCTCCTGAGTTAAAGTAATTATAAAATGAATAGAGAACATTAGGCAGATCAGCATGTGAGAACCAATCGGCTGCACTGTTTCTGTTACAACAAATGGCAGACATGAAGGTGTCATAGTCTGTGTTTTGATTTGTTTATTTTGATCTTTGGTTTTAGTTTCTTTGTAAATTTGAGTTATTTTTTATTAGTTTAGGTCCTTTCTTAGATTATCCATTGTGTTCTCTGTGTCAGTTTTCTTCAGTGATCTTGTGGTCATGTCTGAATGTATGTTGGCAGCATGGTGGTCTCACCCACCGTCTGCTGACTCTCCTCCTCGCTGCTCTCTGGTGCTCTACTCTGGCATGTCTCAGTTGGACAGTTCGTCTTCTGTTCTTCTTGTCTTTAAGTAAAGCACTGAAGCAAACTGACCACAGCTGCTTCAGATATTTCTTCTAGGTTCATGTTAGTGGAATGAATGAGATAAACAAACTGTTGGTCTTATATTGATACACAACAATATATCCACTGTGATGGTGTGGACACATCCACACCATCACAGTCTGGTCTCTCTAACTTTATCTTCAGTCCTTCAGCCTGTGCTGTACCTCTGATGATCTCATTCTTTATGTTCTCCATCCTTCTCTTTGACACTTCCAGTTCTGTCTTTTAGTCCATGTCTCTGTCTCCAAACCCTACAACATACAAGTCTCTTGGAAGCCTTTCCTATCATTTTTACAACAATAAAAACTTTCTCTGTTTAATTACTTAGAATGTTTACAGGAATTAAAATTGACTGTTTGTGTTTTTGCCTGGAACATATAAACAGATTTTAGTGATGTTGGAATAAGTGGATGAGGGGCTAATAACTGTCAGATACTACCACTCCATGCTCTATATGTTTAAAATTGGTTGACGTTAAGTCAGTTATTGCATTTTGTAAGATGAGTTGGCTTTAATGGCCATTTTTAAACAGGTTGACTCCAAAACATAATCAGCTGTAGATGTTTATCCAATGCTTATGAGCCTGCAGCTGCTCTGAATATGAAAGAATGATTGTTGGTTTGTGATTAAATCTGACCCTCATATCCACTTACACCAGGAGAAAATTATATTTGTCTTATTTCAAGAAGAGTCAGCAAGTTATAGTTCTAACAGTGGCTGACACTTGGATCCTTAAAGGCCCCCAAATACTCGGGTGTACTTCACTCCACATAGATCAGTTTTTTTTTAAGTCCGCGTCCGCAGTATCGCCCAATAAACTGCCTGGCGAGTTCACATCGAACTGTTTTGGATGTGACACCAAGCAGATAAAGTTGAGAATCTGCATCATGATTGGATGAAATGGAGAAAGAGCATCTCACAGAGATTAGAAAACAGAAATTTTATGATACATCAATGAAGAAATATAAGGATTTCAGAGAGCTACAAATTTGTGGGAGGAAATAGCTAAGACCCAGAGTAAAGAAAGTTATTTTTGTTTGTTGCTTTTAGCCTTAAATACAAGCTTTCTCTTCCATCCTTGATATCATGACAGAATTTGCAAAAAATTACTGAATTTATCAGGCGGTCAGTACACTCCAGTATGAAGTCTAAACATCCGTGGACAATATGCCCAGAGTCCGCGCGTCTGGAGGAAAAAAATATTTATCTTGTGGCCATGCGTTTTCACTTGGCCACTAGATGTTTTTTATTTAATGCCACTGGACGGGCTCCATACAAAACTGATAAAGTTAGTTAGTCAACCAAATCCTCGAGTTGTAGCTGGTCTACACTACAGGAAAAGTGAACAATGACTGCATTTAATATGCTTTAATTTCCTCTATGAGACACTGGGATAAATTGATGTACTTAATGTGGATGGTGTGGTATCTGCTAGTTTGTTAATAAATCCACCTACACACCAGTCTACAGGAGTTCTGTTTAATCAGCTTTGTCACAAACTTAACACCAGCAAATCAAAAACGGTTGCATTGGATTTACTTAAATAAATTATGTCAACAGGTTCTTCTCAACTGAATTGAGTAAATCTAAAACATTTTTTTCATTTACTTTATAAGTGAATGTGCATTAATTGTGTTAGATTTACTCAATTCAGTTGAGTAGACGAAAACGTTTAGTTTTTTTATTTTATTTATTTTTTGAGTGTTGGTGGATGAACATTTAACAGCTGTTCTGGACACTCGTGCGTTCTGCATTACACACACACATACAAGTCCAGGACCGGTACCAGGATGTCGTCCTGTGACCGTCTGAGCGGCAGCAGCTTTAACATCTGAACCACCACACTGCCTAGGATCCTAAATAATACTGCCATGAAAGGTGAAGGGAAATATGCATTATTTGAAGGAATGCAAAGCCTTTAATTTCTGTTGGTTGTTTCAGAGCTGTAACTCTTTGAACAGATGGAAACATACATTTTGCATCATTAATTAGTTTAAATGCATATTTCAATGACTGTATACGACCCACAGGAGACACAGCATTAACAGCAGTCGTCATTTCATCCCTCAGCTTTAGCAGCTCCTTTAATTCCACAGCTGACGCTGCTAAAAATGACAGATTTTCCTTTCTTGATCTCTGAGAGCAGGACTTCAATCTCTGAACTTGTTAAGTTATTTTTACTTTTCATGAACGAACACTTCCTGGTATGTGAGGCAGGTAATGTAGCCTTATATGGTGTTTTTGGGGCAGTAATTATGCTATTCTCCTCTCCTCGTGCACGAGCACCTGAATACAAATAGGTGGCATTCATCATGTTTCCGCTGCTTATTTACACACTTGTCCTGAAGATAGAAGCATTTGTTGAAACTGACGTGGCATGTTCGTACGAAACCTTCATATGAACAAAAGTACAATAAATTTCTGAAATGAGCGCAGCCCCATGCCAACTCCAAGGCTGGTGTACGCACGTTTCTGTGGTTCTGGTTCCATTGGTGACACTTAGAGATGATTCTGGGAAATTGTTAATGGTGTGAAAATGATTATTGTTCACACCAGACACACATGATTAACAATTATTACATCCACATTTATGCAGTTAGATAAAGGACGTACAAAGTTTTGCCAAAAATACCTTTAACAGGAACGGATTCAGCCTTACTGGAGGATATGATAAATAGTGTAACACGCAGAGTGTGTATTTATACACAGAGAGGATTTTTAATGATCCACGAAGACGACTGCATCAGCTGTTTGCAGCTTGGCACTGCGACGCTCTGGGAGCGCAACACAGTGAGGAGCCAAGCACTGAGCCTGCAGCAGCAGCAGCAGCAAACACACTGGTTCCAGAGGGAGCTGACAGACCGATCGGGACTGTGCCGGTCCAGTTCACCCTGACCCAAGTCATGCCAGATGGAACAGCCTCATCCATATGATTCTAAAATTTAAATCGCCAACATCATGAGACGTCATTAAAACTCTCCACTGAGGAGCAGAGACTCGTTTCTTCATATCAACTATTACATAAACAAAGATCTATGTTCTACCAAAACACCTGAGTTCCTATGTGTTTACAGTAATTATGTTATTAAACACATGAGAAAAGTTAGAATTTCCAGATTAGATAGCTGCACCAGGTGGGCACCACAGCAGCATTATGTGCAGACATTCACACAGAGACACAAAATCACTCGGTCTTTGCGCTTGACAAACAAATTTTACTCCTATACTTACTCAGGATTTTTTTTCTCTCACATTTTAAATTCATTATTTTCCTGAATCTAGAAATCTTTTCTGATCACGCAGGGATCACGCAAACATGTCCATCACACATGCAGGAAGTAATTTGCATCTGTTTAACATATGTAAATGAAGGCGTGTCTGGGGAGGCGTGTCAGGGGAGGTGTCTCACGTGCACTCAGTTCCACGTTGATTGTGATGTTCAAAAGAAATGTGCGTGGATTCAGCCGTACGCACAGTTTGATACATCTGGATTTTTTTGTGCGTACGTCCTTTTCTGGAATTGACCGTACGCCACATTTCAGTAAGAAATCCACGCAAGTCTTTGTGCATGAGGCCCCTGGAGGCAAGACAAAAGTACCAGGTGAGAGGGGGCGGGACCAGAGCAGAGACAGGTAGGAGAAACTCAACAGATACAGCAAAACAACTGATCAGAAACCAAGAGAGGAAAAAGAAAACACAAAGAAGAGAATTTACACAGATCATTAACTGCATGTAATCTATTTAAACCTGTGCTTTAAATGACATCTACACATTTAACCATTTCTATTAATAAAAGGACAACAAAACATTTTCTTTTAGCATTTTACTGAAAACATCCTTTCTTATTTCCATAAAGCTGTGGGTCTCTGCACATTTCCAAACAGGTTGGGCAAAACGTGCTGTAAACAGCATGAGCTCAGCACCATCTGTCCTGCTGCTAATACCTGAGTGATGCTGATGACTTTAGTCTGTTTCCAGATATGAAATGTGAGCTCCAGATGGAAGCTGAGCTGAATGAATAATAGATTTTTTGCACAGATGAATCTCATTTTACTGCAACACGCAGCACCAACTTGCATCATTTATTCTAATGAATTTCCAGGTAAACCTGCTGGTTTGTGTTTAACACCTCAGAGAGAACTGGATCTCTGAGCATGGAGTCTTACTGCGGACTTTGGTGTTAAATATGTTTTTTTCTGACTCACTGCTTCCTGAAGCTGCTCAGTATGTCAGCAGCTCCTAAAGCTTCAGGTAATGAAACACAATAAAAGAATGAAATGTTTGCCCGCACTGTTGAATCGTTGTCTAAGCTCACTGCAGAGCTGGAAAAAGAAACATGATGGACGTCTGTATTCTTTTACTGCCCCAGCCCTCAACTGGTCCCATTTGAGTCAACAGTCTTATCCTCCTGAGTCTTGAGCTTTAAAACCTCTTCAACATAAAAACATTGTTTCTGGTCAAATAAAATTTACTGTTTTAACAAAAGAATCTCAAAAACAATTCTTCCTGAATGATAACAGGTTTAAGTCGAATATAAAGTTTTTAATGTCATACAGTGTCTGAATGGAGGCTTCAGGAGGTCAACTGTATAAGTATTAGGGATGCACTGATACCAGTTTTTCTCAGACCAAGTATGAGTTCAGATTGGGTGCTCGCCGAAACCGAGTACCGATACAATACGAGTACTTACTGAGTCAGAACTTAAACATTACTCAGTGATTATGAAAACACAATTTTAACATTAGAATCTGGCACTAAATCAGATACATATCTGATGTTTGTCAAAGAGAGTCAGTCTAAACCAGTGGTTTATAATCCTGGTCCTGGAGGACCATTATCCTCTATGTCTTAGTTGTTTCCCTGCTCTTCATCAGATTTTTAGGTTCTGCAAAAATCTGTCAATCACTCATTCATTTAAATAAGGTGTGCCAAAGCAGGAAAACATCCAAAACCTGCAGGATGGTCTTCGTGGACCAGGATTGAGACCCACTCGTGTAAACTGTCATTCTGCATTTCTCAGATGTTTACATCTGTGAGTTTGGGGGTGATAATGATACTAACCTTGTGTTATGCAATTTAAGTTTGAGTAGTTGTAAAATGCTGGTATCGGGCCTGATACCAGTATTGGTGCATCCCTAATAAATATTTATATAAAGAGCTTCAATAAGCTGGGCAGTGACTGGTGTTCTCATTTCAGCTTGAAAATTAAATCAATTTAAGTAGACTTTACTTTTTTACAGTATTTTTATATAATCTCTAAGACAGCAGCCTTTATAAAACTGGAATGTCTTGTTTTTAGTGTGCTACCTCATGACAGTCAGTAATGGTCACCTCTTTAAAAACCTTCTGCAGGTCTAATTTATTCCTCCAGACATTCACAAGCTCCTCTGTGTACCACCTTGATGTGGTTCATTGAAACGTACAGAGTTGTCATTCTGAAAGTGTCTGAAGATGTGCAGTTTGAGTAAGATCCTCCTGCTTGTCTCTTCCTCCAGATGAAGTCAACAGAGGTGGACCAGGGGCTTTTCACAGACAGCTACTGCAAAGTGTGCAGTGCTCAGCTCATCTCCGAGTCCCAGAGGGTCGCCCATTATGAGGTGAAGACGCCGTCAAACATGACATCACACGAGTGTGTTACACTTTGCTGCTCCTCTGAAGCTAATTCAATCTCAGGATCAGGCTGTTTTGATTCTGCCTCTGGAGACACAGGACCATATTGTGCAGCTGAACCCTGCAGCAGTCAGGAAACACACAGCACACCTTCATGTTCAGCTCTTCTATCATGTCCTGGAGAGGAAAGGAGGATTTAAAAAGAGCTTTTCTTTCTAGTGTTTATGTTCAATTTCTGAAAACATCAAATGTTTAACCTAAGAATTTGTACCATTTTCTAATACTAGTACAGATTACAATGAAAATCTTCCAGTTTGAACAAATAAGTTGACATATAAAAATAAGACAATAGAACATTCACAGTCTACAGGTTCAAAAAACTTTACTTACATATTTAATAGGGGTGCAACAATCCATGTATCTGTATGGAACCGTTCAATACAGTGCTTTAGGGTCGGTACGCACCTGTATGTAACAATGCAGATTTTTAACATTTATTTTATCAACTTGACTTCTGAAGAGGCTCTGTGTTGAAGGCTCAGTGGATCTGTGTTTGACTACTCCACGGAGGCTGCATTGTTGAGCACGGATCCACTGAGAAACTTGCTGTTTCTGCAATATTTAATTTAAAAACTGGACTTTTGAGGTTAAACAAATGTTCAGAATTATTTCAATAAATTACAAGTTAAGAAGGGCATGGACATTTCTCTTTTTTATATTGAAAAAATATTGAACAGTGAGACTAAAGTATTGAACCGCATCATGATTTTTCTGTATCGTTGCACACTGACACAAAGTTTATTTTCTGACCTGTTTACTGAAATATATTAAAGTTCTAGTCATTTAATGGACATGAACATGAAGTCCAGACTTCAAACTTTTTTTTTGAGTGAATCAACATTTAAACAATGATGAAGACTTTAGAAGTTCAGCTCTTTAACAAGCTTTCAGGCAGCTCTACCACAGGAGACTGAAGGATTTCTCCAACATGAATGAGTCAAAGCAACACTCTGGAGATGTTTGTGATGAGGGAATTATATTGTAACATGATATAAAGCTCAAAGTTGACTTTTGCATCATACCCCCCCTCCACACACACACACACACACACACACACCCACACACACACACACACACACACACACACACACACACACACACACACAC
>JARVJO010059031.1:0-19049 GCA_031762555.1 Cynodonichthys magdalenae | reverse complement strand
TAAATGATGTTCAGTTTCACCGTTCAGGTTTAAACAATAAAAGCTCAAACTAAAAGTCTAACACCGTGTTCAGACGCTCCTTATCTCCAGAAAACAGAAGAGAGTCATATTTATATGGATTCAGGTCAGATTCATGACTTTGTGGATTAAAATTGTCGACTGAAATACTTTGCGTGGCTGCCGCACATTCTCATGGCAGGTGAAAAATGTGCGTATATTTATGCACCATTTCACACAACGTTGGTTTTGATACATCCTGACGTATGAGCAGAACCTGGCACACGCAACTTTTTTATGCGTACGCACTGTTTATACATGAGGGCCCAGATGAATAGAAACATAAAAGTTTAATTAAATCTGTCAGTTTCTGCCTGATGTGTATGGAGGACCGAAACTGAGATAATTAGAAATAAAAGCACAAATATATGAATGGACCAATAAATAAATAAATAAATACACTTAAAATGCACAAATTAAATAAAATAAAGAGGAACTTTACTTCCTGTTTTCTAATTTAATTGACCTTCATATTTATATTTCCAGCTTAGTTCCACTAAATTATTTATTGAAGAACACAATTTACATTTTACTGTTTTTTAATATATATATGTATATATATATATATATAAATATATATATATATCCCTTTTACTTGTACTTGCATTTTTGTCTCTTAAATAATTATATTTAATTATTTTTTAATATTTTTTCCCACAAGTTTTTTTATTTCCATGTGTTGCTTTTGCCTTTCTCTGTCTCCTTAATTTATGCATTTCTGCCTCATTATGCAAATAATGTGGGCGGTCCTTCTTGGGTCAGCACTTCTCCTATTGGTCAATAAACAGGAAGGAGCAAGAGTCATGTGCAGACCTACTGTGTAAAAAAAACTGAAATTGAAACTAGGATTCTTTTTCAGAATCAGATCTTGTTTAGCTTAATCTCTAAATCCCTACTGGGTCTGCTACCTTTGTAGATCTCTTCCCTCATGTTATTTTGTCAGTGCAGTAACATCATCGCCCTCAGGCCATTACCCGCAGCGTTTTCTTAGTGTGAGCTGAACTTGGTATAAATTCTTCTCGTACTTCACTCTCGTGACGTGGAACTCTTTGCAACAAGTTGAAGCTATCTACTTTGATTTGTTTGAGGGATTTCAAACCTTTGATATTAGAGAAACTTTGCAGCTTTGTTCTTGATTTTAGTATTAGTACCATGTAATACCATGTTATTAATATATTAGTGATATTTTATATGAAACATTGATTTGATGATTTTTAATTGCTTTTATTGTTTTATATAATATTGTCTGTCTCAAACAGGCCTCGTGATTCAACAAGACTTCCTGGACAAATGAAAGAAAAAAAAAACAACATTAATACATATTAAACACAGACAGTTACTTGTTTCTTTCATACATGGAACGAGCTCACATTCCAAGCAGAAGTCAATGTTTTTAATGTAAAAGACTTTTTTTATTTGTTTGTTTAAAATAATCCTTGCTTTATGAGCTTTAAATGTTGTGCTGGACCACCATGTGAAGCTGCACCCAGAAGGTTCTGAGAGCAGCTCCAGTTGGTTTGCGGGTCCATCTGTGAAAAGCAACAGAACGGTTTTCTTTTATTTGCTTAAAAAGGAATGTTGCGTCATCTTTTGTGCATAGGTCCAGTTTTTAGCCACCAAACTATTCGCCACGTCTGTGTTTAGCTAATTAAAAGTTAACTGAGTGAAAACACAAACTTTTGGTCAGAAAGTACAAGTCTGGAGCACTTTATTTTTAGCATCTTTTGTACAGACATCTAATCCATCGGATTCTTGCTGGACCAGCGATTTGCTTCATGTCCAGCCATTGTCAAGCTAATTGGACCTCTAGAGAAATAATTAGATGGTTCAATTAAAGTGACGAAGCTTCTTGGCTTCGCTAACAAATGTCAAGTTTCTTCCGTTTGTTCTGTAGATCATGGTTGTCGTCAACACAGGAGATCCAATCTGTACCCTTCACAATCCATAAAAATGGTTCCAAACGGCTCATTTGGTCTTTTTAATGCCCCATTCTGCTTTTCAGTTATTTTCACCTCCCATGGAAATGGGGTCCTTATGTCACTACATTAAAAAATTCCTTATTTCACAACTTTAAAGTAATGGCAATCCCAGTCAGATTCTTTACATAAGGGTTGGATTATTTTAGTATTTTTCTTTTCTGTAGTTTTATTAACATTTGCGTAATAATTTATACTTCCTTCAAATTGTTGCTGCACTTGTGAAGACATTTAATTATGGATAGTTTTACCTCTAAGTTTCATAATTCATACAGGAAATCAACCTAAAGGTTCAGATTCAGTATTTTTGCAAACTGTTTATAGTTCTGAGTGACGTCCAGCAAATATTATCCCATCCACACATTTTCTATTCTGTTTGTTTCCTCTTCAGATCTGCAGGGAGATGTTTCTGTTTCCTGTGGTTAACGAAGGAGAGGCAGGAGAGGAAGGGTGCATCATACATGCTCACCTTCAACAATTATCCTCACACTCATTTAGAATAACCAATTAGGCTCACATGCTTGGTTTTAGACTGGGCAGAAACCACAGGATCTGAAGAAATGTTTGCACCTGGAGATAATGTAAACTTCATCCAAAAAAAGACCAGGTCAAGTTCCAAACCTTTGATCTTCTTGCTACAAACCTTTCTAACCAGCTGTGCTGCTCTTCAGCCCTACAGCGTCATTGCACCTAAAAATGAATGTTTCTCAGTCTACAGACAAACACGCAGGAGAATATTTGCTAGCCAAATATTACAAAGAAATAATTTGTACATATGTTCATTGAGTGTTCTGGGAGTAGATCTTGAAGTGTCAGAATGTCTACCAATATTATCGAAACATACTCATTTGTCAAAACTGTGATCTTGTGTTGTATTTTTGGTTTTGAGAACAGAAAAAATACAAATATTTTAGTTTTTATCCTGAGAAAAATAGTAAAACTGTTTGAACTCCAATTCTTCAACTCACCAACACACCCCCTACAGGTCAACTGAGTATTGCAGCCTGTTAAGCAGTAAATTTGTCAGTAGTTTTCTGACTGGCATGGATTGTGAATTTTCTCCTGAAAGATGCTGCATGTTTGCAAACACATTTACTTTGTAGTTTGTTGTAACCTTATTCCAAACACACAATGCTTCACTTTACTTTAGCAAATTTCTTAAAAATAAAATAAGATGTTTCTACAACCTGATCAGAGTCCCTATGTAGTAAATTCTGTAGACTGGATTGGAAACACCTTCTATATAAAGTCTTGGTAGCTCACATCAAAGCACAACCCAAGCCATGAAGTCCAAGGACTTGTCTGTAGACCAAGCCAGGATTGTACCAGGGCACTTCTCTGGGGAAGAGTCCAGAATAACCTTTTTGCAATAATGATCCCAAAGATTCAGTAGTCTACATCATCTGTAAGTGGAAGAAGTTCAGAACCACTGCTGGCCACTGAGCCAAACTAAAAACTGTGGTTGAAGAACTTCAGTAAGAGGGGGTGATCAAAAACCTGATGGTCAATCTAACAGAGCTCCAGGTCTGTGGAGAAAGATTCTTTCAGTCACTCCAACAACTCATGTTGCAGCGTTGAGTCCTCAACCAACAATCATCCACAAATTGTTCCAGTTTTTATAACATCCATCCATCTTAAGTCTTCGCATGGAAAGAGTAGTATGTTATGGTTATGTGTGTAACACATGAGGCTTCAGCTTCCCACAACCCTGAACAGGAAGTCAGTGTTGAAAATAAATAAATGAAAAAATATATTTAACAATCAACACACTCAAATGGGGCGGGAAGGTGGCTCAGTTAGTAGAGCTGTTGTCTCTTAGCAAGAAGGTTTTGGAGTGACCCCGGCCGGGTTCTGGGTAGAGTTTACATGTTTTCTCTGTGCATGAGTGGGTTTTCTCCAGGTGCTCCACCTTCCTCCCAGAGACCAAAAACATGACTGTTGGGTTAATTGGTAACTCTAAATTGTCCCTAAGAGTGAGTGAAATAGTGAATGGTTGTTTGTCTCCCTGTGATGGACTGGAGACCTGTCCAGGGTGTACCCCACCCCTCGCACAGTGACTGCTGGATATGGGCATCAGTGACCCTGAAAGGAAGAACCAGGTATAGATAATGGATTGATGAACGCTCCCAAATCCAATCAGATTTCTGAGCTACTTTGATTCCTACATGAACCATCCACTGGCAAACACTTACAGATTAAATCTTTTCATTTTGTCCAGCAGTCAGCTCAGAAATGACTGTTTGTTTTAAACTGTACTTACAAATAATTGAAACCATAATAAGACCTTTACATTGTTAATTTATAAAAATTACCCTGAATCAGTGCAGATCTTGACTCAAGCTGTAACACAGACCTGCTGTGCTGAAGATATATCTCTGTGTGTTTGTCTCTAAAAAGACACATGTAGACAGTGAGCTGGCCGAACCATTGACAGGGAGCCAACCATGTGAAGTCGACTGCAAAATTGATATTTGAGAACAACTGATACATTGTGGGGTCTGCTCGGTGTCACTGGTCCAGTGTCACCATGACACTACACGAACTCTTCTTCTATCACATCTCCATCCACAAATGTTTTATTCTTACTCCTAACAAAAAAAGGAAGAGTGAAAGATTTGGAAACACAGCCACAGTTACAGGAAGGATTATTGTAAAAATAATGTGTTTTTCACTTTTTATTACAAGGATCCAAATCAACACCAACTCACAAATGATTAAATTCAGAAAGCCAAGAGTCAGGAGTGAAACAGTAAAACTAAAAGTAATCATTGGTTTGATGACTGATTCAAGAGGGCTGCCACAGCCAACTAATGGTAGAAAACAGAAAAATGGCAACAACTCAATTTTATACCTAAATGAAACTTCATGTGGTAACTGGGCATTGTCCTTAATACATACTTTAAGTACAACACATTGCATCAACTTCCTTGAGTAACATTTTTGCCCTAACTGTAACAATCAGTTTTGTAACCATCAGTCACTGAGGGGTAGTGAACATCTGGATGGGTCTCCAGTGCATTTCAGGGGCACTTAGTGACAAACGAGGGAGAATTTAGTTCCCGATGAACCTAACATGCATGTTTGTGGTCTGTGAACATGTAAACTCCACACAGATCTGATTGTTTAAATGTTTGACTCAAATAACTTTCTGTTTCTTAATGTTAATAAAGTACGGTTTTGTGTCTCTGAGTAATAAACTAGTTGTTGGCAGCAGCAGATTTCTTCTCAGTGTTTCATCAAACATTTTTCATCCTCCACTCATGGTGTGGCTGAAAAACAAACAGAAAACATGGGTCACCACACTGGCTGCTTGCTTAATGCTTTAGTTGATACAAATGTATAAAAAGAAAAATCATGAGCCGTTTCCTCCATGAAGTGATCTATGCAGTTAAATTAAACTAGGTTCCAGTGTTTTCCAAGCAGATGGAAGAAGAACAGGTTCATCTCCTGGATCTGGCGTGCACATCGACAGTAAAAGATGAAACCTTTCCTACTGATTTATTTTGCACAAAACGTTTATTTATCGCAGGAAACTCGCTTCCCTTTTCTCAGCGTGGCTTTAAAGCAGAAGCTGCAGCTCAGGGATGTTTTCCTCCTGGGACCAGCTGGCCTGCTGCCTTCTCTCAGCGGCCATGATGGATGGTGTAAGAACAGGACACATTTCCCAGGAGGCCGAGCATCTCGCAGCAGGTTAAACAGCTGTCAATGGGGAACTGCTTGATTTGAACCCTGAGACAGATCCACAGAATACACAGGTGGACACAGCCTCTGTGAGTTCACACGGATAGAACAGCAGCTGTGTGGTTCAAGATGTCAGGAAGGTTTTTTAACACGAGACATTGTTACTTAATGCTGTTTTCCTAATATTAAGAGCCATGTTGGTGGTAGGGGAGAAGATCTTTAGCTGCCTCACAGTTTAATTTAGACATTATGTAATAAACCTCTGGGCTGGCACTGCTAAACACTCCTGACTCAAAATTATGAACATTTTTTGACAAGATAAGTCAATTTTCAGTTTTGATTTCCCTGTTGTCTGAATGTTAGTGACCAAGAGACTCACGTGTTCACTGGACACCGCACAGCTGAGGAATTCAGCCTGATGAACCAACACACAAGTCAGGACAGAGGACCCGGCCTCCCGTTTTGGACACAGCGTATGACCTGCACGCTATAAAAGGTTTGTTTTTATGTTCTCCATGATGTTGTTACGTTTAATAATATGAATATTTTTGACATTTCAAGTTCATCATGTTTGCATTGCAACGTATCAGTATCATAACCCCACTCATATTTAGTAGAGATGCACTGCTTTTTTTTTTTATTTTGACCTTTTGGACCATAATAGATATTTTGGTCAAAATAGCATCTATAAAACAGAGCACTGTCCAGCATACAAACTGACCTTGGATTAATAAGGAAACAGTCAGTGGCAAAGCACTGAGCTGAAGGTTCACAAGTTCCATCCTAAAGAACTGATCAGCTCCTTAAATAAAATGCTCAAGAATGCCAGAACCAGTTATTTTGCAAATCTCATCAAATTCAAAGAACGGTATCTGAAAATCTTATTTGACACAATCAAGAGCATCATTTCACCAACTTTTCCTTCATTAAGTGCCTTTACAATTTTTTTTTATTTACTTTGCAAAGTTGCCATCATTAGGGTCTGCATCTCTCCCTCACCGTCCCACTGTCTGGCCCCTCCTCTGATCCTGGTCTTCTTTCACCCCACTGTCAATCTAGCTATTCTAGCCCCCTTGGTGTCCTCCTCTCATCACCTCAGCTGATAAATTCTTCTCTTTGTTCCAGTTCTTTACTCCACAGCTTCAAAACAGCTGTTGTCCTCTGCTCAATTGGATTATTCTCTTCCTGAAATCTATAGATCTATCTCCAAACTACAATGTTTTTCAAAAGTCCTTGAGAGGCAGAACAACTGAACTGCTTTTTAGAGGAAAATAACATGAAAAATACTTTTCAGTCTGGCTTTCACAAATTGCCCTCCACAGAAACAGCGTTATTAAAAGTTTGAAGTGACTTGTTGTTGGCAGCTGACTCTGGAAACCACACTGTGCCGGTTTTATTGGACTTAACTTTAGACTTCCCAAATAAGATCTAAAACTGTTATATTTTATTTAAATTTATGCTTTAAATGCTACTTGCACTGCTTTTCTTTCATTGTAAATAACCTGAAAGGGCTTAAAAATCACTATTTTTTTACTCTGTACAAAAATAAAGATTTATTTAAGTGCAACACTGGTTTTATTCTCTGGGTTTGTTTTGTTCTAATGATTTTGCTTTTCTTTAATAAACTGAATAAAAGCCCAGAGGAGAAGTGGAGCTAATCTCACAGTCTGTTAGTCATCAGATGGTCATAACTGAGAGCTGACCATCGTTCTGTCATGCAACAGTTAGAATTTACTTGTGCTTCATACTTTAAAAACATGCTTTTCCAATCGAAGTTGAAATTTGGAGACTGAGGCATTTTAAATTTAGCAGCTAAAACATCTCTGAGATGTAACCGAAGGCAGAAAAAGCTCAGGAGAGTCCAGTGAGTCTTTCATGTTAGTCCTGCAGGGAAACGGGAACAAACTGCTGCTCTGTGTCTCTTCCTCACGTCATGGAGAGAAACTGGAAGCAGTGACTCAATAATCAACCTCCTCCGTTCTCAGCCAGCCCTCAGTAAACCATCCTGACCTGGACATTAATCATTAGCAGACAGCATCATCTCTCTGCTGTGTCTCCCAGGACCGCCTGCAGCTGCAGCGATGTCCACAGAGACCGGCGACGATGTTTGTTCACCCGTCACGCCTGCTCTCCTCCTCCTCATTAGCCCATTACCTCCGTCTCCACCCTGTCCTTCTCCTCCATGAGTGGTTCTTGATGGAACTCTGTCCTTGTGTCCTAACCTGACCTGTCTCTATGTCCCATCACCTGACTGCATCAGACCCAACCTCCTTCAGATTCTACCAGGAGAGGAGCCGAAAGAACAGCATCGATGTGTTTTTACTCTGTTTTCCTCATGTTATACTTGTGTTCTCCACACCAGAGCAGAAATCCACTTTGTTACTTTCTGGCTGAAACAACAGTAAAACAACAGTTCATAATTAAAAGCCTAGAATTCCCTGAAGGACTGAATGTTGGTCACTGGTTTTCATCTCATAATTTATATCACTTTATACTGAAAAGCTGCAATACTTTAGAGGTTTTGGTAAAATTTTGTAAATTACCCTATGGAATGAATATTTGCTTCTAGTGGAACAAATGTAGCTGAATATTTGTAAAACATTTTAGGCTTTGGTCATTTTATATTGATTATTGTAAATTAACTGTGATGGTCATTTAAAGCTGGGTTGAATCTAAAAATGAAGAAGTTGAAGATGTACAGGCAGCGATTACTTCCTGAGTTTCACTCAAATCTAAGTGGGTCAAGACATATTTTGCTAACAAAAAGGTTGACTCTAAACATTAAAGCCAGTTGATGTCACATAATGTGTAGTTTCTGTTTTTCATGTTGGGATTGACTCACAGCTCAGTATTTATAAAACTCATTAAGTTATCTTTTTTAGTATTGGATAATATTGATAAGTTTTGACAATCATCTTAAATTGGAAAAACTCCAAATGGTATTCTTTTGTGGATGAGGTTCATATTATCTACAGACATTCTATAGATTCATTGCTCTATAGCTCAGTTTGAAGTTGTTCTGCTGTTTCACTTATTTCTAAAAGAGTTTGGTAAAAGAGTCTCTCTAAAAACTCCACACAGCTGCACATCATAAAAGCATTTTGATGTGTATCTAGCACAGCTGTAGTTGAGATGAATTAATGTTTACAATAAATCACATGTTGTGCTGTCAACAGTCAGCTGATTTGTTTTAATATAAACTGGACTAATCCTAACGTACCATCATCTGTTTGGTTAAAGTCTCAAAACTATAGTTGCTGAGGGAAAAAGTAAAAATGTCTAAAATAAAAACCTGAAGCTAACAAAATTAGCATCAATTAGCTGTGCAGTTGTAATAGTCAGCAGAACAGGAACAGTCAAACCATTGAATGGACACTTTGTGTTTACTTCTGATCCTGGTCCCAGGCCTAGATAAATGATTAGAGTTGTCAGGTAGGATGTGATCAGATGTAAGACCTGTGCCAGGTCTACAACTGTCCTACCTGATCAGTTGAGGCCCGGCTCTGGTGTTGGTGAAATCAGACAGGAAGTCAAAAAAAGGAGTACGCTGCCTTTGTGAAATGTTCCTCTGTGAACAAACGAGTGATTAAAAGGCTACTGCAGAACTTGAAGATGTGCTGAAAGGTAGGAAACCAGCTAAAAGATACAGGATAATGGACAGGACCAGCGTGCATCAGAGAGTGAAACTTTCACACTGAAAGACATTTCTACGCTCTTTTGCTTCATACAACCCAAAAAACCATGATACTGAGCACACACCTCCCCCTCACACATCTTCATTTCAACATGTAAAAAAGATACAAATATGTCCTTTATTTGTGCTTCTCCTCTGTATGATCAATGATGTATGCAGAAAAAAAGGTAATTAAACTGAATGTGAGTGAGAGATGCTCCTAAAGAAAGTACTGGGAGGCTGGGTCAGTGTGTGATCAAACCCACAATGCAGGCAGACAAGAAGCTGAAGTAAAACAAAAACTGATTGACATAAGGAAAATCCTGACATGGCGGCAACAAACTTACAAAAAAAAAGCAAGATGAAAATTTGGAAACTTGAAATGGTCCAACATAAAGGAGGGAGTAAAGTGAAGAACATCTGCCCATCAACTCTCATCCATTAGGTTAGACACCTCTTTGTTCCTATTATTAATGAATGAAGTGAACCAGGGGTGCTGATCTGCCACCGACACACTTTAGAGACATTTCCAATGTTACACAGGTGTTTAACAGCGTATTTACTGTAAACACAGAGAAACTCAGGGCTTTGGTAGAACTTAGAGGCTTATTTATTAAAAAGTTGATGTGAAGAAACAAGTCGCTGAGCATCAATAAAGTGTTTCAGACAGAGTTTGGGAATTTTATATAACTGGATATCAAATAGATGCAACAACATCAAAGCTGCCATTTTCTACAATTATGTGCAACTTTCTGCAGCTGTTTTTCACCACGTGTTACTGTCTGCACCTTCAACACTTCAGGACTCATCACAGGTGACTTGTTCTGGATTAATCTGCTGTTTTCTTCTCTGTGAGAATGAAGTGTCTCTGAAACAATTCTCACACATTGTATGAACCTCAGCTGTCTGTGCACCTCACTGTGAGGTCACTGATGTGTGTTTACTTCTACATGTGGCTATCACAGAGGAAACTTTACCGTTTACATCAGACTGAGTTTTATTTTTAGGAGCTATATGTTATGTTGTTTGTTTGCCTTTAAACCATGAAAGTTCAAACTCATGAGGAAACATCTTGTTTAACAAACCTGATAAGTTCAGAAAACTGAATAGCACACCTGATTTGGCTCCTGCAGAACTTGAAGAAGTCATTCAGTCACCGACTCGGGTGTGTTGGAGCAGAGAAACAAGTAAAACCTTCAGACCAGGATTTCACACTCATGCCTCAATTCTGTGTTCAGCCAGTCGAGGCAGAAAGCCGCTCATCCTGAGCCTGGTTCTGGTTCTGGTTCAGTTGGAGATTACTTTCTGTTAAAATTTATTTTTTTCTTCCCACTGTCACCTATGGGCTGCTCAGGATGGGAAACTGTGGGGAAGCAAAGATTTGACACAAACTATTGGCTTCATCAATAACTTTTACTAACTGGCTTTTAGAAATCTGAGTGATTTTGAGACTTGAGGTAACTTTTGTTGTGAATTAATGCTAAAAACAGAAGACATGATGAACTTTCAGAAACCTCAAAGACCTGTGAGTGTTCAGCTTGTTGAGTTTTTTTTTCAACAAATTGGAAATTAACCAGCAGTAAGTTTGTCGACTTTCACTGATCCTGATTTAAAAAAAACAGGTAATAAAACGGAGCAGGTTTCTGATGATTCCTGTCTGTGTATAAAAGTGGGCTAGTACCACTGAGGAGGAGAAGTAGGGCAGAGTATAAAGTTAATAAATAAAAGAAGATAATGTAAGAGGAGTGAGGTAGCCTACATTCTATTCAGAATTTTTAGTTTGCCTGAAAACTGATGTATTTAGTAGAGTTCATCAGTCTGATGAGCAGACAGCTGACTGTAACATCTGTCCTCACCTGAATAAAATAACATCTAAATGTGTGTCTGAGGTAAACCTGCTGCATCACACTGCTGTCATCTCATTTTATATCGGCCCTGATTGTGTGACGAAACATTTTAATATCTGAAGGTGATGATGTCATTGTTTCAGAGGACCCTGCAGTAAGACACCATCTCTTCTAAAAGAATTAAAACAAATTATCACTTAATCAATAATAATCTGACAAAATAATCTGACAATCTGGTCTAGATTTTTCTGATTTAAATTTCAAATTAAAAAACATATCAGAATAGTTGAAACTGTCAAAACCTTTGTGAGTAAAATTAAGATCCTAATCTCCAACATCCTGTTCAAAAGAGTCACACTTTAAATCATTTTAGAATCAGTCTTCAATCAGATCCTAAAAGTTTTTTTTTTCAGAGAGTAATCTCTTTGAAATAATATTCAGGAACCAAAACTCTGAATAATCTGCCCAAATTCTCTTGTTCATTTTATTTTGTTTTGTTGATTTTGTTTGCTAAAAAGGCAAACATTGTTCATTTAATGATATTTATGTCCTTGTAAAAAACAGACTTTTAGCTAGAATCCATGAACAGGAAGTGATATAAAAGACTCCAAATGGTAGCTGCAGCTCCTGACAAGGAGAGTCATTTGTTGTAATATAATCTATTTAATGGGTTGGCTTAATGTGTCGATATGTTATCCATGTAGATGACTTTCCTTTTGACATATTTTCAGGAAGGTCCATCAAGACTACGTAAACCAAGACCAAGTAAAGACCAAATCCTTAAAAAATTGAATTAAATTAAAAAAGGTAAACGAGTGCTCTAAACATAGAGTATTCTGTAACAAAGTAGCTAATATTGATGAAATCTCACTGAATGAGGGCTGGGTACAGGTTGGTATAAAGGCAGAATGCTAACATTACGTACAGCTTACCTTACTTTGTGCTTTATTTCGAAGTGACAATAAAAAGTTTGACATGGTCCCCACCATCTATGAAAGTGAAGCACTGCAGAATTTACAAGTCCCGATATGTTTTCTTCTGGATGTTGTTTTACAAATATATTCTTTATGATTTATGTAGCTAAATTGTATCACTGAAGATTTTGCAGACATTTTCTCGCGCTCACAGAAAACCACTGCTCACTTTCTTGGAGTGCTACGTGCGAGTGAAAGGAGATGGGTGATGGTGGTAACAAAAATACATAACCAGGAAAGAGTCAGGCTTGGATTTGAGTCAAAATGTTTTACACCCAATGAAAACAAAGATTTTAAATAAACTGGACAATATTCTGGTAATTTAGTGATATTTCCATAGTTTTGATCTTGGGTCTTCAAATTAAATCTAGAGTTCTCAATGTCTGAGACCGAGGTAAGACTGAGTACAAATGCAGTCAAGTCCGAGACAAGACCAAGACCATCAAAAAGTGGTCTTATGACCAAGACTTGGGTTTGATAACACTGCCATATTGTGGTCTCTGATGATAACAAATTCCTCCAACTTCCTGTGGCTGAAACTAGTTTGATGTTCTACATTAATTTTGAAGGTCTTTGTTTCCACTGTCTGTCATTAATACAACAGCAAAAAGGAAAATTCATTCAATAAAACAGTTAAACAGCTTTGAACATGTTGGTTTGGAAAATAAACAGCAGCTTCTTGCTGCAGTAATGCTGTGACGTTTGATAGAAGCACTCCAGAGGATTCAATCTTGTAGAAAAATATTCAGGTGGGTGAACCTTTTGCTTTACTAAAAGTTGTGTTTGTCAGGAGCTGCTACTGCTAAGAACTTAAAAATAAAGTGTTTTTAATGATAAAACTGATAATAAAAGAACTTTACAATTTAAAACACATGGTATTTATTTATTCCTTTATGTACAAAGAGCAGCTTAACATCTGGTGTCAAAAGTTTGCTTCTCATTTCATTCAAACCTACTGAAATGACTGCATGTTGTCTGAACGTGGTCATGAAATAAACTTTAAATTATGTATTCTGTAGTCTGAAAGAGAAGAATCTAAACTCTGCAGTAAACCCTTTAGAAAGCACCAAAAATCTGACAATGTTTAGGAGAAAACAAAATCCTTCTCATGTCTCGCTACCAGACTGGATATCATCACCTGGTAACATGAATCACTGTTAGAAATGTCCAATATGGTATGTTTAAATGTACAGGTACCCAGGTGTCAAGTTTAAATGATTAAAATATATTTTTAGGTCTCTCCCACCAGGCTGGACTGTCCCAACAGAAACAATAAAACAACTTCCACCTCGTTCAGATCCTTGATTTATTTTTAGACTGTGTGCAACTTAAATCCCTCCTGCCCTGGTTGTATGAACTGAATTCTCACGGAGCTGGACCTGTTCACGAACAGAGGGGGTCTCCTGAATGTCTTCACGGAGGTTCTTGAGTTTGTTGCACAATATGCAGAGGTGCAGCCCTGTTGCTAATGTTTTGAACATGTTAAAAAGATGAGAGCAACAAATCTCTCAAAGTTTCCAACTCAGCTGTGTTTAAACACCTGCATGAGAAAACAGTTAAATAAACACACTGATAATGACTAATAATTGTTTAAAAACGGGTCAAATTCTGCCCGTCTTCATTTCAAATATGTATTCTGGCAAATCTAAATAAAACAAGCTGAGTTGGGTATGATGTATGTAGAGGTGGGCAACATGATGACTTCAGCCAGAAGGCAGTTTTGAAAATCGTGAAGCCGATTTCAAAAAGCGGTAAAATGAGTCACATGACTCAATTTTTTTATTTTTTTGGTCAGATTTCAGTGTGACTCTGACAGTGAATATTGTCCTGCTGTGATGAATCAACAGCCCAGTTAGACATTAAATTAACTGAACTGTCAGCAGTTGTTTCCTTTTTTGAATAAATGTAAACAAACATTTGCTTCATTCTTAACATCATGTATTTTTTACCCAATGACAATATTTTTCTACATCCAACCATGGATTTTTAATCCCTCAACCAAACCAAGTAGTTTTATGAACAATGAATGGTCTGAAAACTGACTTAATATCTCTTGAATTCAGGTCTTAATCATCACTCTGAGGCTGTTTCAGGACATTTTTGAGACACAAGAAGCTTTGATGAAATGAGACTTTATGAGATCAACAGTGTGTTGTGTTCACAATGTGTTCTTTTCTATATAGGAATCTTCCATCCATTCATTTTCTTCTGCCTCCAGTGAGCCAGAGGAGGGGGACAACTGGGACAGGTCTCCATCTTTGTCTCATTGATGTCTCTGTTCATCTTTGGCTGATAAAATTAAACCGAGTCCCTCTATGCTCTAAAAAACAACAACAAAAACCATCCACCCATCAGGTGTTATTTGTAAGTTTTGTGGTTCAAATCTCCTGAAAAAGAAACCACGGTGCATCTTCAGGAGGCTGTTGCTGCAGTTCACCAAAGCATGAAACAGGAAGTTCTGTCTCCTCGCCTCGCAGCTCGGCTGGTGGCTGATGATTGGTCGACAGCTTCTCTGCTCAGGACTGATGGGCGATGAATGATGGCAATCATTCTTTCTGCAGGGAGATGGTGTCCTTGGCACCGCTGTCAGGAGACCTGAGAGACAGACGAACAGTTTTAGGACAAAAACCCTCACATGATCTCAAATGGACCATTACAAATGATGGATCAGGACAGAGACAATGGAAAAATCAACCAAAACTCAAATAGAATGCAGGGTAATGGATTAGAATTATTTGTACAAATTACTTTGACCTGTTATCCATTTTATTTAAGATTACGACACAACAAAAACAACAATAACAATGTAATCAGACATATTTACTTTTCTCATTAGTTCTTTTCAGAAATAAAATATATTTGATTAACCAAAAGTTCTAAATTACTAATAAAGGTATTACATATAATTTAGATATAAACTAAAATGATATAACACATATTTATTTTATTACTGACATTGAACAGTCAGCTGTATTTAACTGTCAGTGTGATTCATCAACAGTTTGGGTGATAAATATATACATCAGTCTAAAGTATTCTATGTAAATGATGTGTTTCCCTTAAAGAAAACAATAAACACAAAACTCAAAAGGGGCGATCTGAACCCCTCCTGTGTGAGGAACTCTGCTGTAATTATTTTTAGAGAAGACTCACTAAACAAAGACAATGAAGCAACAGTGGCAGCACCTCTGCGTTCCTCTGCTTTGAATTATTCATGTTGATCCTGTTTTACTGCAGCTGGAATCCTTAAAGAGCTGAAGGAGTCAGACAAGGACGAGGCAGATTACACAGATAACCATATATCACTCTGAAACCGTGTGATCACAGAGCACTTCCTGTCTCACTCCACTCACAGCTGATTAAACACAGGGGTGGGGGGTGAGGGGTGTGCCACTTTCAGACTTCTCACCATAAAATGCTCTGGAAATCCAACTGAAACTTTTATTTTTCAGCCTTTGTAAAGCCTAATATACATTAGATAAGTGTTCTGTGTTTGCGTACAGTTCTGCAACTACAATGTGTAAAATGTAAACAGAAACAGAATGCAATCATTTGCTTATCTTATAAACCCATATCTGATGATGGAAAATTGTGAACATAACTGTTTAAACAAATAAACTGTAGCAGTTCAGCACTCAGATCATTCTAAAACAGTTGTGTTGCAACTGATGAAGTCTGATTTAACATTGTCTTAAATAAACAAAGCCTTTCCTGATAAAAGACCTCATCTAGATGGAATAATGTGTTGTTCTAAAACCTGAAGATACTTTTCTGCATTGGTTGAGCTTTTCCACATGTGTAAGCTGCTCATGCCAGAGGCACTGATGCACCCCATACCATCAAATAGGCAAGCATTAGAACTGCTCCCATTGGTGAGCAGTGAGATTGTTGGGAAGTCCAAATCATAGAGATGCCTATTTGCATTGGATTAGTATTATCACAGGACCTTGGAGTTCAGCAAACTATAGTAGGTCATTTGCGGAGGAATTTATACTTTAAAAATTACTGGCATGGTCGATTCGCACTGATATAACAACACTGACAATCTCTGCATTTATTACAAATAGCATGTAGTCCCTAGGTAAAACTAATCCCGTCAGAATAGGGCTAAGGAGTACATATGTTCGTACATGTACACAGTATCTGATCAATACTGCTATCAGATCAGTTTATCTCTTATCTGCCTGATAGTCCAACTGAGATGCTGTGCAGTATTTCTACTGCAGGTAACATACAGACTACTGACAGCAATACCTAAGATTACTTAAAAAGTATGAAATGGTAAATAGTCTGAACTTATATAGTGCTTTATCAAAGCGCAGTTGGACCCCAAAGCGCTTTACACTACAGTCATTCACACACTGGTGATAAGCCACAATGTAGCCACAGCTGCCCTGGGACACACTGACAGAGGCGGGGCTGTCATGCACTGGCACCACCGGTGACCACCATCAGTAGGCAAGACGGGTGAAGGGTCTTGCCCAAGGACACAATGAGTAAGATGGCTGGAATAGGGTATTGAACTGGCAACTCTCTAGTTACAACTTCCCTAACCACTCCACCACAGCTGCCCTTGAACTACTTGAACTATCCCTTTAAATGTAAAGGTTATGTTTCAAATTGGATAGCCATTTTTAGTTTGTGTCACCTCTAAATCCTGTAACCATTTCTATATTCTGTCCTCTAAACAAAGCCTACTTCATTTTTTCATCCTCTCTGTGTCTCTGGTGTAAAACTGGGTCTGGTACAGTCTGCAGACCATTCTGTAAACCAGTGTGTAGACAACAACAGGGCTTTGTGGCAGCTGATGCTACCTCATTTATTATTCTTAATATGATGTAAGACACTTTAAATTGTTGTATCTCTCCTGTTTGGAGTTTATGGATTCTTTACTTTAAAGCTAGCAACGTAGTAAAAACCCAAGTAAGAGGTTGTAGTTGTCAAAAAATGTTTTAAAAGGAAAACATGAAAACATTGCTCAGTCCTCTTTTTTTTTATAGATTTTGATTTGTGTCTGATTAGGCAGGCGGTTTTATTCTTTTGTCTGTTTTCCCACTGTGAATAAAATAAAAACTGGTGCAGAGTACGGCTGCAGGAAACAACAAAAGATGCAGGCAGGTGGTAATGTCCATCACCATCAAGCCGTGGGCCGTAAATGAGTTTTACTTTCTGCTGGGACGCCTGAACACATCACGAGTCTTCACACCACAGGCTGTCATCATCCTGTCTGGATATCAGAAGTTAAACACAAAACAATTACAGCTATGTAGTCTTTATCACGCTTTTTCTACATATGGTAAAAAGATGAATGGTAATCATTCAACCTGAAAATGTTTATGATTCCATCTGTATAAACTTCAAATGCACTCAAATATAAAATACATTTATTTCTGTGTCACGTATGTATCATGTCACCCCTAACCAACACTCTAATGAACACATGCCCCCAAACACAGGTGACACGAGTCTCCCACCCAAACAGTGAGAGCTCTGCACACGACTCTCTCTCCAAACACCCCTGGCTGCAGCCCGCCCCACACCACACAGCGTGCCACAACAGCAAGGTAACGACCCTGCACCCTAGTCCCTGCACTCACACACAACAGACCCCACTGGGCCACCCCCTGCAGCACCCTCTAGCCAGCTGGACCAACATCCACAAAATGCAGCGAGGAATAGGGTAGGAAACCACGGTATCTGCCATGCTGCCTTGCCAACGTGTTTGGTTAAACAGAGACCAAATTAAAACATGGGACAGACAGTACAACTGCTAAATTGTAAATGGACTGTACTTATATAGCACCTTTCTATCCAACCAGGATACTCTTCACACTACAATCTGTGCCCTCATTTACCCATTCACACAGCGCTCTATTATGTCTCTATAAAGCTAACTTAAACATTCATCTGAGACTAATCAGTGCCAATCACATTCATACACTGATGGGACACACATCAGAGGTGAAGTGTCTTGCCCAAGGACACAACAACTGAGACAGCTGGTACGGGGCATCGAACCAGCAACCTTCCGGTTGCAGTAAGTTAAATATCAAACAGTAAATGCATTTTTTTTATTGTTTTTTATTTCACACATACATCTGTCTGTCTTTATAATCATCTACATAAACTGTATTTAAAGCTTCGTGTTTCTTTAACATCTTGATTTGTTTTGCTGCTAAACGGCTCAGCCCAGATTCTGTCTCCACATGTGAAGGGTTTTCCTCTTAATCAACAAAAGCAGAGGGTGCAGCTGAGCATTACATCAGCTAAAAACAGCTTTTTGATTTGAGTCTTTGTGCCTAATCTACATTTGATGCCGAGTGCTGTACTGAAACATGGGGACACAAGAAAACTGTAAATAGTTAATAGCTGAATGATAGAGAATTTAGATTTGTGTGTCGCTAAACTAACCCTAACCCCTAACCAACTCATTAAGAATGAAGTGGAAACAGACTAGAAAAAAATCTAATTACAAAGGAACTAAACATGAAAATAAGACCCACAACTTAACACGGAATCAAACACAAGAATTGATTGGAGTTAGAGAAAGTAATAAAATAATCCAATCAAGTCCTGATCCAATAACCCTTTGCCATCTTCATGGAAACACAAAGACAAAGAAACAACAGGAGAATAACATAAGAGTGATCAAACACGAGCAACTGTCCCATGAACAAAATCTAAAAAAGAAAGTCTGAACCTTCCATGACTGCAGTACAAATCCTCCTCATAATAAAACTTTTAGTTAACCTGATCATTTTGGTCTGCCTCTCCCTGGGCTGCCACCTTATCGTGGTGGAGAGGTTTGAGTGTCCCGATGATCCTAGGAGCTATGTTGTCG
>JARVJO010058965.1:0-19062 GCA_031762555.1 Cynodonichthys magdalenae | reverse complement strand
TTGTTTTTTCTTTTTAATTTCCATGATGACAGGGGAGGCTCTGCCTCCCCTGCCTCTAGTGACCGCACGTCACTGGTCTGCAGTCACCAGGGAAGAGTTGGGGTACAACAAGGGCAGATTAGGATGAACACACAGGCCACGTTCTCACTGCAGGTCTTAATGCTCAGTAACGAGTTTTTTGCGTGGACATTCACATTATAATTTAAATGCGACTTCCATCTGACCCCAGCGTAAAATCCCCAGGACCCTGATGCAACATCACATTCAGCAAACTGTGCTCCATGTTAGCATGTCGATTCTGAAGTTGTGCAAGCAGTGCAGATTAAAAAAATGATCTGACATGCTTGTTTAGTTCAGTGTTCACATTTGAACCTCCCTCTGTCCGTTGCTCTGGTGCAGCATGTATTTTTGGAACAAGAGCAACTTGTTAAAACTAAAATATTGATCCAATAAATTTAGTATTGATAAAATCTGTGACCAGCATTAATACCATAAATTAATATATATTCTCAGTCATCCAGGACATTTTAAAAAACAAAGACAAAACACCTGGACTTTTGTTCTGTTGCCGAAGACATGCAGAGTTACAAGATTTAATCAGCACAAGGTTGGCATTGATATTCTAAATACTCGGATCAATCCATTCACCCCTGTCTTGTTAAAATAAAAGTCAAATGAAATGGGACATGTGCGTTCAGACTACAGTTGCATTGAAAAACATAAGATGTGTATCCGATTCAGTACCACATACTGGGTCGAATTTGAAAAATATTGTATTTGTCATGTTCAGACTGTCTTGATTAAATCTGATATGGGTCACATAGGGGCAAGAAAAAAATTAAAAAAATCAGATTTGGGTTGCATGTGCCTGCCGTGTCAACGTAGCCATAGAGACACAACACACAGACTACCATGGACACACACAATGCACAACCTAACTTTTCTGTTTTTAAACAGTGGAAGGAAACTGGAAGACCTTTTTATTGTGAGATGACAGTGTAAACCACTAACCAACACTGGTTTGAAGAAAAAAAAAGAGAAATACTGTATAAACTTGGTCTTTGTTCACTGTCAGAAATAGTTTCATTTTTTTTCCTGTTATAATAGTAGAATATTATATAAGTGAATCTAGAATAGTTTAATTTAAAATTCCCACTGAACTTGACAATAATATTTTTTTTACATTCATTTAATTTTAAAAGCCATAGGTTTATTTCTGTAAAATTTCAAAATTCTAAAATTGCATTTTAACAAGTCTGGCAGACGCCTCATAATGAGCCAGTAATGCCACAATCAAAGCAGAAAAGTAGGTGGATTATTCCTGTAACTTTACAAAGTCTTCCGAACTGACATAATTTTATGTTTGAAGAAAATAACGTGTGTGTATACATACGCACGTAGTTCCTCATGCTGAGCAGTGTGGGTCCTGGGACAGACACACACAGACCAAGCTATGGTAACTAACTCATTAAAACGGCTCATTTCACTCTAACCTCAGCCAACACACACACTGTTCTGTGATCCAAAGGCTACACAAACACACACTCGCAAATACACACACACGCGAGTCCCAAAGCTTCACCACAATTCAAAAACACCAACACTTTCATGGATTTGTCCATTCTTCCATGAGCAAACTTCAGGGTTACTTTTATGATTTTTATATAGTTACGTTTTTATTCTTTAGCTTGTTTTGCGGCCTAAAGACCATGGCTACAAAAAAAGAAGATAAAATAAATTACAGATTACAGTGATGTCTGAAAGAAAAAAAAATAGTTTGACTTTAGATCAAATTTGCATTTTATTGTTACTCTGACAAACTGCTGACACTGTCATCCAAAAACAACGGGACCAGTCTTGATATTATTCACCGCAGTATTTTGAGAATATTTTAAAGCATTCCTGAACTGCGTGTACTTGAACATGAGCTGCGTTATATCAATCAACGACAAAACTGAGTTCCCCGGGAAAAAGGCAAAAAAAAACCGAGATAAAAGGGAGGCCAAAAATAAGGAAGTGATGCGTAGGAGCAAGTGAGAGCTAAAACAAGCTAAAAACAGCGGGAGTCAAAAAGTCTGAACCTCTCATCAAATGTGACAAAAGTAGAAAGGATTTTCTGCCTTTCTTTGTTGTAACCGTTTCATCTTAAAGCACAGACGAGATCACTGATGTCAAACTGAACCAACAAAGTTCCGCTGAAGCCTTCACAATGTACTGTCAGTTTCATGAGTAGAGAAGTTCTCTGAGCCACACTTTTATATAGAAGTATACTTTATAGTTATATTATATAATCATAAAATAAAAACTACATTCAGCTGTAAACAATGTTTAGAGTCCAGTTTTGTGTAAGTGTAACTTTGATAACTAGTTACTATAAATGAATCAAAGCAACCTAAATGTCAGTTATTCTGAACACTTCAACAAAAAGTAGAAAAAAATATCAAAACTCTAAAATATTTCTTTCTTTTTTTTTTTTTTATCTTTTCCTTTTAAGACCCGGGAAAACTGTCACCACCTCCTAGAAATCTGTTTTTTGTTGTGGGCAGCGCTGGGTTTAAGGGTGGGAGTTGGGGGTGGGGTAACACAGAGGCAGCTGATGCTTCTAAATAAATGATGAGAAGGAATGCAACATATCTAAAATATCTCCACATTTTTATGATTTTTTTATGTGGCACTAGCCCAGTACACCACTTTTCCCCCATTTTATGAAGCCAAAGGTAAATGCGGTTGTTTTGTTTTTTCTTTTTTTTTTAGGTTTGTGTAACATTGAAGAAGGAAGAGACTGAAGCTTTAAACCGCCAGTTTACCATGTCTGTTTTATGTGTTTTATTTCATTTTGGGGTTTATATACTCCATTACAGTTTTTGTTGTTTTTCTATATCTTTCTTCATTTCAAATCATGTGATTTACAAATATTACTTGCTCTCTTGTATCAACATCAAGAGTAAGTATGTGTGAAACCTTGTGTTCTGAATTAAAAACTGTTTCTACTGAAGAAAATTAAGATTTACTTTTTACTAACAGAATAGAACTTTAACGTCAACATTTAGAAAGAAAATGTTTAATATTAAAAACTCACCTTGTCATAATAATAAAAGTTATCCATCAAAATGAAATTTCATAGGGGTGGTTTAACCTAGAACATCATGTTTTATATTGGACCTGACGCCTTTATGACCCACATATGACCACAGCAAAGTCAAACAGTACCGAACTTAGAAACCTCAACTATACAAAATAACTTTTTGAAAAAATACCATAAAACAACAGATAAAATGTACAAAACTAAGAAGTTCTGGAGAATCTGCTCTTTGATTGCAGTCATTTAAAGCTGTAAAGTGTAAAGGCCCAAGCAAGAAATCTTCGAATAGTTGTGCCAAAAAATCACTAAATCAAGAAAAGGAACAAACAAAAAAATCATAAAAGTGTTAATATGAGAGAATAAAATTAGATTCATTGCTCTTGTCAGAGCAGACGTTCATTAGCAGGAAAAAAGGAAAACATACTGAGGTGAAAATACTGAATGTGGCTTTTTAAATGCAAAAAAAAAGAACATTTTTGATGCAATTGTTTCAACTTTCTGTTACTGACTGGTTAACTCTTGCACTGGCTGCATGTGGTTTCCACAGTGCAGCTGCCCAACATGAGTGACACCTGTGAGACACATGGTACATAGCTGTAGTGAAGGTCAAGTTACCATGTGCTCTGTGTTGGTCCTGACACCTTGGCAGGACCCCCACAGGGCTTGAATAAAGTCAAATTTATTGAAGCTGAAGTACGGTAGTTTTTACAGTTAGCTGTGGCTCCCCATATGGAAGACATATGAAGGCAGGAAGCGGTCCAAAAAAACAACTCGAATAGTTAAAACAAAAACGAGAAAACTTGACGGGATGAAGCTGCAAGTCTTTCATCTGCGAGTGAAGTCAAACAAATAATGTGGCTAACAATTCAAGCAAGGAGATGACAGGACCCCAACCACCCCACCCCACAGGATTTTTAACCCCCCACTCTCCCCAACTTTGCATTTACCTTATTTTCTTGTCATCTTGCCCTTTGTTCTTTAACACTCAATTCTTTCTCTCACATATGCCTTGCTCTCTTTTGTGGAAGCTGTCGGGCGAAAACGGAAAGCCAAGCAGCACCGGCTTGATGTCAGTGACAAACCCGATGCCTGTTGTTCTCTCTCTTAAATTTATTTTTTACTTCAAACACGTGGCAGATTTTTCCAGGACATGAGAGAGTTAAAGTAGGGATTGCATTGTAGACCACGAGGGTCCGAAAAGACCTTTAATGTGCCTCACCGGTAACCCCTCAGCCTATCTAAAACACTAACAGATGCTAAAGATGAAAAAGGTGCATTTTCATCTTCGCGATTTGAAGCCTGCTTCTAACAATTGCACTATTGAAAACCTAAAATAACAGTAAGTGCCCAACATCATGGCTGAAACCACAGACTGTGGGATGAATCACGACAAACAATCCCATCCGCACCAAAGGTCATGGGTTAACTGCCTTCCTCATTTACCAGTCTATGATGAAATAAATCAGGGTACTATGACCTCCTGTGGTACAAAACTGAGCTGGAAAATCACAAGTAGGATCAACCCCAACTTTAACATAATGTCAGTGTCAAACAGAAAACAAGCATTTTCTTTTAGAAAGCATTATTTTCTAGTATTTTGTTTATATTTTTAAATTTTTAGGGATTTCTTAAACATGCATAAATGAGTCAAAGCATCATCTGGGTATGTTTTTGATGAGGGAATGACATAACATTATAAGCTCAAAAAAGTTGCACCTTCCCTCGCCTTTAAAATATCAATAGTGGTTGAAATGGCATGCTGAAAGTAATAGATGTTTTAAAAGATTAAAACAAAACACTAAAAATTTGAATTAAATGAAACATTAAAAAAATAAAATAAAATTCTACATACAATAACCAAGGTTGCAGGAAAATTGGTACTTTTCATTAAACAAGGTTGTTGTTTTTTTTTGAAAGATTAAAACTTTAACCTTCAGAGGTTCTGTGTCATATTAAGGACCAAAAAAGTTATTGGAATTTTGGGAATTCTAACAGGATTGCCTCACCATGCTGTTTGAATGAACAACCTAACCACTTTCTTTGCCAATGGTAGGTCCCGACCTTCATGTGACTTACATTATCTGTTATCCCTGCACCAGATCCAGCAGGATTCAGGTCTAAGTTATGTTTTAGGGGCACATGTGACCAAACATTGCAATGTAATGTTTCTGTCTTTCAAGAATTGTTTATCACTTTTTAACAGTTTCACTATTTTCAAGAAGTTTAGCATCACAGGCAAGAAAACTTTTATTTATTTTTTTCATATGCATGCCTGTGACTACCACAACAGAAATAGGGAAGAAGCAGAAGGAGGACAGCTGATGGTGGTGCTGAGAGGTATTTGGAAACCATTGATGCTCACTAGAACTCAGAGTCTGTCTCTGTTTTAAGTCAAGACCTGCACTCCTGCTTCGGATACTTACTTGAAAAAAGAAATCTATGGCACACATATGGTCCGCTCATCTCTTCTTGCCTGCCAATGTCTCAAAAACTGAACTGTCTGTCAGTCAGCGGGTGTCTCTCTTGAACACACACAAATACAGGCCCATGGACAAGCAAACACACAAACACACATAATCAACCAACCCCGTCTGATTTCCTACTGTCGACTTTCTGCGACTCATTCATCTTCCTCAGCTGTCAGTCCAACGTCAACAACATTCTGAAAGCATTCTGTCAGACCAACACACACACATACACACACACACATTATTTCAAATATTGTTAGGCAAAAAAAAAAAAAAAAACCCTGCACATGTTCAGAAACACCCATATGCATACAAACAAGAACTTTGGAGCTCACAATTCCAAATATGCACTGCTCCTCCTCAGCCATCCTCTCTTTGGTTATTAATGTGGAACTGACTGAGGTCTTGCCAAACTCTGTTGGAGAGGAGAACTCCAAAGCTGTGTATGGACGATAAACACTGCATGGTACATGGGCATCATATGTGCAAACCAAAAAAATCTTACAGAACAGCCATTTTCCACCCTTTACCCTCTTTCTTTCTTGTTTTTCCAAACCAGGTGTTGAAAGGAAACATAAAATATTTCTATTCATATGGGCCACTGCTTTCAAGCTGAAACCATGCATGTGTGTGAGGTGTTTATAACCAAGAGCCATCAGATGGTTTGATCTTTCTTTGCACTTTACTGTGTTTGCGACCACCTACAGAATGACCACTACGTAATGCAAGCTTCCTTTTAACATCGGCTCGTGTTAGACTCAAATGTGGCCAAGCATCAATCATGTGTCGAAGCCAGGGCAAATAATCAAAGTGGCAGTCTTCAGCGTCTTGCTCTGGGGATTTTACTCCATATTTCACTAAGAACATTTCTCAAAGAACAACATGATATCTTCTTTCCTAACTATTGTACTAAAAAGTTTTGAATTTTTAAAAAATATACTTTTTTTGTTCTTCTAATTTTGAAGCATCCACTTCTGGGAAGGAAAATGAGGATAAATCAACTTGTATTTTTGTAAAAATAAAATGGTCCTCCAAACTTCCAGAGATCATGCTCACACAGAACACATGCAGAGAGAATGTCCACCTGGCATTTTGATTTATCTTTTACTTATGTTGATTATAAAGTAACTGCAAATGGTGGTTTACATGAACACAGGTAAACCACTGATGAATAAAACAGTGCCACAGATCAATGAGCATCTAAAGCAGGGGTGCCCAAACATTTTCCCTGAGAGGCCCAAAATGAAAATCTTTCCAAGGGCTGCAGACCAAATACAATTATATAATTCAATTCAGTAATACTTTATTAATCCCAAAGAGAAATTAAATATTATATCTCATATTATCCTTGTTTCTTTAAAGAGTTGTTATAAATACTGATGACTGTGGGCAGGAAGTATCTCCTGTAGCAGTCTGTCTTACAGCGGATCTAAAAAAGGCTATGATTGAAGACACTCTGTTGTAGAATGACAGTCATATGAAGGATGCTCAGGGTTTTCCATCGAATGGTCAGAAAGCCCGGCAGGGAGACACTGGAGTCAGGGATATAATCCTGCTGCCATGTCTCAGTGAAACACATAATACTGTATTCCCGATACTCTGGCTGGGTTCTTGTTAGGACTTGGAGTTCATCCAACTTGTTCCCCTACGATCTCACATTGTCCATCATGGTCGATGGAAGAGATGGTTTGAACTTCCTCCTTCTGTCTCTCCTCTTTGCTCCTGGTCTGCATGCACAGTGCCTCTTTTCAACTCCTCTGGGATTCGGGGCTGTAGTTGAAGTGTTATTTGAGCTTTTGAGATGTTTATTAGCTGCACCCGGTTATAACAAACCACCATGTTGCTATGGTTACTCATCATAACAAATGCAAAAGCAAGATAGGTGTTAACAAAAATGCTTCTAGCTGCACAGCACCCAACAGCAGAGGTAATAGACATCCAAAAATAGCAATCCCCAGCCAGAAAAAGAGGAATTAAAAAAGTTTAAAAAGAAAATTTCTGAATAAATTTAACATAGCTACTCCAGCATGCTGCCAACTTGAGCAGCAAAATTCTAGAATTAATAATATATAAAATGCAAATGCTTTTAAGTCATTTTATTATTTACGATTAAGCTACTCATTGGGCCAATGGTTGGAATGACTGTAAGTGGAAATAGTGCTTCTACACAGGATGGCAGGAGATTACAACCTACAACAACTACTGCAAAAATACAATAAAAAAGACTTATTTACCTTTGCTCAAGGTGCACAAATTCATACCATTCAAATTTACACACTTTTACAACCGGACACACACACACACCTAATTTATTATTTTTGTAACCACGCACAGCCGCCCAACGTACAGCACTTCTGCAACAGTCCCAGGAGTAATCCATCACAGTGTGTGTACCTCTGCCTGTGCACACGTGTGTATGTGTGACAGTGTTAAATTACTGCTATGGCACATTGAGCCCTGGCCATTACTCTAGCAGGTGACACCCATTAAAAGAGGTGGTGACACTGACACAAGCAGAGAAGGAGGGAGTTTGGAGGAAAAGAGGAAGACCTCAGCAGTCATGTGAAAAAACATAAGATGTAAAGAAAAAAATTGAAAAGGTGGAAAGTAAACAAAAATAAGAAATAAAAAAAGCTGCTACAAAATAAGACAAAGGTTTGAACAGACCTGGGCATTTAATATCAAATGATAGGAACGTTCAAACTTATACATGAAAAAAGGCAACATCTTAAAAACATTAGGTAAAAATTTAATGAGAAGAAAACTGAAAAGCAAAAAGAAGAACAGAGGAAAAACTGTGTGAAGCATTTAAACCACAAACACACACAAAAGTTCAATGCAGTTTTCATACGCAAAACTTTTTTAGAGGATTTTGAGAAAAAATACAGTATTTTTATGGACACATTTTTGTTTATGACTGTCTATTGCAGGAACTGATTATTTCATTCAGTTACTAGGGTCATCCCAGGGCACATTGCAAGGTTAAGACCTTTAGTATACAACAGAAGAAGAAAAAAAAAGCAAGAATCTCTCCCTAAAGCAAACAATTAGAGAAAATGGAGGTGGAAAATCCCTTTAACTAACAGGGTAATTTCTAGCAGAACCTAAGCTAGAGCGGGAAACCTCCTACTTTGATCAGAGGGGGCACAGGAAAGGCTGAAGCATACTAAACTAACCACATCTAATTTGACATGTTCTGTACACAAACAAACAAAATTGTTACACATTTTCCTATTGTATACAAACTGCAACACAGCATACTTTTAGTGGAAGACATATTTCTGTCTAACGAACAGCGTGTACGAACAGTGAGTGTGACTATGAATCAGGAGTGGAAGAGAGAAATACTGAAAGATTAAAAACAGGATAAAACTTGGGGAAAAACTGAAATTAACTCAGTCATAATTCAACTTAATCCACAGAGTTAATATTTGTCTGCATTCCTGTCCTCATCCAGACACTCCAGTGTATTTTCAACAATTTAAGGAGGATGACATGAGGGAAGCTTTTTTAAACTTTAACTTAAAGTCATTTATACTAAGCTTTGACTTTACGGGGTATATAACTCAATTCTATACTGCAATCAAGTAACTTCAGTTGTTATAAAAATGCTGTTTATTTCAAAAATACATTTGACTAAACTCCTTGAAATTGGCCTCTGTCTCTTGAAGAACCTCCAGCCGTTTCAGACACTCACACTTCAGCACATCTTCTCAACAATGCTTCGGGGGAGGGGTGTTATGCGGGGCGGGAGCTCGACTGCAGACTGAGCTCCTGGGAGGGGCTTTGTGTAAATAGGCGGAGCTTTGTACCAGCAAGCATTTAGGCAGCTTCACGTGTCTACCACAGGAGATTCAAGGATTTCTCAAATAAGCATGAATGAGTCAAAGCAACACTCTGGGTATGCTTTTGATGAGGAAATGACACTAAAAGTTGATTTTGCCTAATTTCTCACTAAATATCCCCTTAATGCTTAGTGCACCTGGACCAGTTCTCCTGTGTTTTACTGTGTCTCTTTCCTGGCCCCCCAGCCGGTCGAGGCAGATGGGACCTGTCCGGAGCCTGGTTCTGCTGGAGGTTTCTTCCTAGTTAGTAGGGAGTTTTTCCTCTCCACTGTTTGCTCAGAAGTGATTCAGCACAACTGCTGGTTCTCCTTTAGATGTTCTTTTTTCATGTACAGAGCCCTGAGACAACGTATGTTGTGACTTGGCGCTATATAAATAAACTGAATTGAATTGAAATTGAATTAATGTAAAACTGTGTTAGAATATTAAGACTTGACTTTCACTTCCAAAAATGTTTACACCAAGTGACTGGATGCACAAACTTAAGCTGATGACAAGAAGTTTTGTTTACATTTTAGAACTGTTATGTATTTTATATAACTTGCTTCTTATCACATCTTGTACTGGTGTCTGAAAAACTTGGTAATTGGGAAAGTGGAGGCACTTGAGTTGATTGCTGACTGAGAACAGGTGAGAATGGCAGGCAGACAGGAAAAAACACTGAGGAGCAGAGAACTAACTGAGGGCAGATGAAGAGGCACAAGCTGGGGAAAATTAAAACAAAGCAACTAAACTAAACACAGGAAACCCAAAAATCTTAACGTCCAATTGCTACAAATCAGATATCACCATTAAGATGAGAACAAGTTTTTTTGTTTTTTTTTTAAATATAGTTTTTCTGTGTCGATGTCTCATATTCTCTCATCTACAGTGTATACCCATATGCCCGTCCCTTTGCCCACACATCCATCTGTTTGCGTCTGTCATACCTCATCACTGTCTCAAGTTGTGTTAATGTGATGCATTTGGTTTTTTTTTTGGTTCCATCTGGTTTGGCTGGTACAACGTTCCCTCACAATGACTTCATGATGTGTGTGAGCTTCAAAACTCAGTCAAACATGTTCTGAACGAGCCCGGCTGTGACCATCAAGATCTTTGAGACACAGTGCAAGAAAAACTCAAATCGACAGAGAGGGAAAGAAAGAAAGTGTGAAAAAAGCCCTGAGATGTAAACATTTCAAAATCACTGCAAAACCCTGAATTTACTGCCCGTCTCACTTTGAAGAAATAACACTTTAATCATGGTCAGACTGTGAAGTTTATAGAGGGATCCCCACAAACTCTTGAGTTTTAATTAAAAAACAACTTTTAATCAAACTTGCAGAATTAAACTTAAGAATGCTGAGTGCTATTCCTCACATTGTTTTTGAGCTTATTCGGTCATCTCTTGACAGTCTTTCATTTTTGCTTGAGGATCAAATCATTTTATGTCATTTAGTCATAAAAACAGTCATCGCCTAACATGGCAGTTTAAAAAAAAACAAACAGCAGGCACTTTCACTATTTGAATAAATCACAGACAGTTTTACAGCACATATTTTCATAAAATTCAGAATTTCTTTTTCATAAAGCATAGCAATTAAACTGGGAGTTTTTAGTAATCCATAGTTTATGCTTCACTTACACTCGATCTCAGAGCTGCCATTAGAAGCAGTTTCAGTGGCAGTTAACTTACAGACATTATGGATTTGGCGAGGAAGTGTTGACATTTATGTTCTGCTCACCAGCATCATTCAACGGCTACAGTTTTCTGTTTTCAGAGGGTGTTTCTAACTACTTTTTCTAACTTTCAGAAAGACTTTGTCCATTTTTATATGTCTTCATTTAACTGTGAAGCATTGCAGTTTAACTGAAGTCAAATTCATCAATAATTAGTAAATCAGTGCAGACAAGATTAAATTTAATTTAACATAGGATGAAATGTTAGAAGGTCATGGTTCATTAGTTTTGTTTCCTGCTTTGTAACTGTGTGATAGTGAAGTTATTTACCAGAAATGATTGCGCTGTCTGTAACTCCTTGCACGTAAGTAAAAGAGCTGTGTATCTGTCATTCTTTATATTTGAGGTATCTTGATAGGTTAAGTACCCAACAAATGTACTGCAAAGTGAACTTTTTTTCCACTGTTACTAATGGGCAGAAAGCTTTATGACGTTGGCTGTACAATGTACACAATATTGATAATGTTAAAGGTCCAATATTATGTGTTTCTCAGACATATAGTTAATTCTATATCAAAATAAAGTAACTATGTCACCTTTAGTTGTTATGAAAATGCTGTATATATGTATAAACCAAAAATAAACTTAACTTCATACCATAGCTGTTTCTAAACATCTTGAAATTGGCCTCTGTCTCTTTAAGAACCCCCTACCGCTTTCGTTAGGCCCATTTCTGCACGACATCACAACAGCTTCATGCAGTTTACAACCTGGAACGTTGTAGCTTATTTTGTTGTAATAATAATAATAATAAAAAAGCAGCAACAATATACAATATCAGTTTTGGAAGGTTGCAACTCAGGATAAAACTGAACCTTGCCATTGGACCAGAAAGTTTGTTTTCTGAAGAACTGAAGCGAGACGTTTCAGCTTGGTAAGATATCTCCCAGTCATCCTCTCACACACAGAAATCAGGGTTAAGCTAATTTATTTAATACTAAAATGTGATGTAAGCCAACTACAGAACACAGACTGTAAATACATTTTTGTTTCATTTTTTTATAGGAAGGTTACTTCCAAAAATGAAGTCAAACTATTTTTAGGAACCGTGTCATCTATGGCATCTGAAAAAAAATGTCCTCAAAGGCATTTTTTAATCCGAAAAGGACTGCACTGAGAAGTAGTTACTATTAGGAGTTCAGCAGATCCACGGTTTCACCAGTTGTTTGCTATTTGTTGCTGCTGATAGCCTGTGGGAGTCGCGGGGAGGTCAGCTGTGATACTAAAGCTCAGCTTGGAGACACAGCTCAGAGGAGGAGCTGCACCTAAAAAGGCAGTTCTAGGGCCAACCTGTGGTTTTTGTTCTCCTGTATGGCTGCCTCAGGACATTACAGGATTTCTCAAACATGCATAATAGAGTCGTAGCAATACTCTGTATGTTTTTGATGAGGGGATAACATTATAACATGATATAAAGCTCAAAAAAGTTGATTTTTTTTTACATGATATTGCCCCTTTAAGATAAACAGTTCTGAACACAACTAAAGAATATCAGTCAACAATGAAAAAAAAGTATCAAATTTGTGTGATAAAAAAAGCTGAAGACAAACAAATCAGTGTCGTCTAACAATCTGTCAGGTATTGAGCAAGTATTCATTGATCTAATCCCACTTATTTAGCTTCAAATCCCTCGCAGACACAAGAGTCCACAACAAGATCACTGGGAATCCCCAGCTCTTTGCTTCTCTACCCGTTGTGCTTTTATTTCTCTTTTTTATATTTTATTTCATTTCTCTCTTTCTGTGTCTCATTTCCTTTTACTATAATTTTGAAGTGGTGTGTGGAAGCTATCATTGCCTGCCTGCCAATTCATTTGTCCATCTGTTCATCTTCCCCTTCCCATTCTCAGCTGGAGTTTGCCTTTTGAGAACTTTTCCGTTGATAGATAGATTTATTGTTCACATAAAAAGACAATGTGATGCTTATGGTAAAAGCACACCAACAGTACCACAGAAAAAAAAAAAAAAAAAAAAGATTGTTTTAGCATTTAAAAAATATGGGCTTCTTTTTTGTGCTAAAAAAACTGCAAAAGTAAAATAAATCAGATTCAAAGTGTGTCATCTAGATTTTATTTTTACTGGTAATACAAAAAAAAAAAAACTGGAAGCAGAGGTGGTATGAGTTGTGATGGAAAAGAAAAGAGTTTTTGAGAAAAAAGGAGTGAATGAGACAGATTAGGATTTAGGAAGGAATGGCTCTTTTTAAATTCCCAGTCTGTAAGATATTAAAAAAAACTTTGCTTCACAATTTTTTCCATGAGATCACCCAGACACATATGTGTATTAAAGTACCTACACATGTTAAAAAAGAAAATGAATGTACAGAAAGCAGGACAAATCCCAGACTTGCACATCCAAACAAAAAAAAAATTAAAACTAAATCACCAATGGGATGTACCCTGTTTTGATGAATGCCTGACTCTTGAAGTTCTGCTGGATTAAGAATTAGTATCAGTGGGTTCAATATTTACATGATGGGGCATCACCAAGGCTTTAAGTGTCTCAGTTTACCAAAATGTGTGAAAGTCATGGAGAGAAGAGACAAACAAACAAAAAAACCTACAAAATAGCAAAACCAGGGGGAGCGGGTCTGTGGTTTTCTATGTGGGCTCAGCTCACAGAGCAGAGCAGCAGTAAAACTTCTGCATCTGTTCACTGATTGGTTCTCCACAGAGTCTCAGCCACAGTCAAGAACCTGGACTCCCTTTGAAAGTGAACTGACTGAGCTGCATCTGCAGAGGGACCGCCATGGACATAAAACACTTTAGCTGCAGGGTTGTGAGGTAAAAAAAAACAACAACTCAGCCTTACTCTTGTATCATCCATGCCCTACCTGTAACCCCCCCACACCAGAGCCACGGGGTGAGGAAACACTGCAACACAGCGTCACCCAGTGGAGAAATCCATGCAATGCAACTGCAACATTTTCTTCAAGCAATTCTCATCAATCATTAAATGACCCTTGCAGTATTTTATGTACAGCGTCAAAGTTGTCAAAAGCCCATGCTAAAAGACTTTTTTTTCTGCTTTTACTACTTACTTTCGAAGCCAGTTGCCACAATTAATAATGGAGAAAATTGTTTGCATAAATGAACGCCGATGGCTAATGTTAACTTTTACGTGGTGTGGGAAAAATAGTAAAATGTTTTCATTAAACAAATTAATGACTGCAGGTAAGGAACAAAGGTGAATAAGAGGTGATAAAACTTAAAAATGGTAGAACTTTGCCAAACGTTCCTCCAATGCTCTGTCACATTTATATAAATGTAAAGCTATGAAAAGAACAGTATGCAAATACACACTCACTGCATGTGGTGACATCTTAGATGACACATTTATCTAAAACTAATTCTGTTTTTTTTATTGGTAAATCCGTCTTTGATACATATGGGACGATATCCATAACTGACAGATAAGTTCCAAAAACACACATTCAAGAAGTGTATGCATGCGTAGTTGTAGATAATGTCACACTCCTCCATTTTGGCTAATCTTTTGCCGTAAATTAGAAATTACTTGCAAATTAAATCTGTGCATTTTTTTCTTTTTCTGTTTATAAACACCCTTGACAAGAATATCTTATAGGTCTCATAGAAAATAACTTATTGATGGAATAACAACTGATTGAGGACATTAAAAATGACTAAATGTTTTATACTAAGCAGGAACACAAGTAATACATTGGGCAGATTGTTATCAATAAGTAGATGAACATAGAGAATGTGCCAAGACTATTTGTGTGTCCTGCATTTCGTCAAGAAAGGAACCAACTTATTGGACCGCCAAAGTCGAGGTGAGATTAAAGATAGGCAAAGTTTACAGCCAGTACACAGCCCTCATACTGACTTATGCACACATCTTTACACACACACACAAAGAAACTTGGAGAAACTCATAGGGTTCTGCATTTCATCAAGATAAGCTCCTGTAGTTTGGGTCCATCCATGAGTACCATGTATTTTTTTTCTTTCTATTTGTCTCAACTTTCTGTTTTTCTTACCACCACCTCTCTGATCATACATGAGCCATCGCTTTATAGAACATTATTGTATGTCCCTCTTTATGCTGACAAGGCCTTTTATTGATCAGATTGGACACTGAAATGGCAGTAAAACATGTGTTCTGACTGATAAAAAACATTGGGAAGTAATCAAATCAAAGCTTGCATCGTTCTCCACTGATTACGCTGTTTGACAATTTGGTCTAGGATCCTTGTATTTATATTGTCCCTGTTGGAAACCTTTATGTGGCTTGTCAGTGTGATGAGAACATAGACGTTTAAGAGGAAACTGTAGTAGTGACAATATAAGTCCACACACAATTAATACTGACTTCCATATGGTAGCTTTTCATGGCAGATGTGGTGAGAGTTTCCAGCATCCCCTACACCCAGAGGGGACATAGAAACCTTTAATCATACTTACAATGGAAATGGTACCTGAAATTGTCTTGGTATTTGTTAGAAATTGAAAAAAAGTACAATCATGAAAACAAAACTTTGTGTAGCAACCAAAGGGTTAGTGTCCAAAGACAAGTAGGATGAAAATGTAATCATCTAGGGTTGTAGGATTGTGTGTGTTTTGTAGCACATGAGTCCAGGTTGGCAGCAGTGATAGCAGCTGTTTGTCATTATTATGCTGACAGAATTGTCCCCTAGGTTAATCACCATAGTAACAGGTTAATTACACCAATTATACATTACTGGGCACACTGGTGACACTGGCTTATTTCAACACGTGCGTTTTTGGACAGACAGGTTGCAGCAGCAGATACACAATGAAAGAGCTAAAAAGCATGCTTCCCTTCAGGAAGCTCCGATTAGAACGAACAGCAAAGGTGATGAATGAATAGGACATCTGTGCAGAGAAGAAAGTCTCTGTGTTGCATCGGACTCAAAGAGGAAGCAGAAAGGAAACTTCTGACAGGTGGAGGTGGTTTTCGGGGCAGATAGGTAGTTTGGTGAGCAACCCACAGCAGATCAGCAGGGTTAGGTGCCGTCTGTGTGCCTTCATGTCTGGGTGTGCGTGCATACAAGACTCGTGGGGATAATCTGAGCAGGACTGCTTACTGCGCGGCTCGTGGAGGGACAGGGCAAAGAGCCAATTCATACACTGACTGAGGAGTCCAACTTGTATTCCAGATTTTCTCCTGCCTCCCCTATGGACCGTCTCATACATGATTAACTATGTGTAGGTGTACGTGTGTGTCTATCTCCCTGTACGGAGCTATCAATCTACATCAGCTGAACGTAGGAAAGCTCAGCTTGATGGATTTATCTTTCACTGCAGCACGGAGTCAAAAGACAGGGGGTAAAATTCTGCTGATGGTATTCAGTCAGAATTTGTACAAAACATGCTTCAATGCAAAAGACAACACACTCACCTAATGAAAGAAACACCTTGTGAAATCAATTTGGTTAATGTTTTAAAACCACGGATAGTTTCAACATCTCTTAGGATAGTCTTGGGATATGTTTCAAACCTCTGAGCCCAGGGGTCAACTAAATTTTATTTCAAAATGTGTTTCCCAGCACAAAATGTTTTTTTAAGACATTGTCTAAAACTGTGACATTGCTAAGTAAATCTAACTCTTGTTTGATCCAAAACACATTTGCAGTAAAGTCCTTTTTATTCCAATTCTAAAGTCATACACGTTTTTTACTGCAGCTTTGTACAGACGTACTTTACTAATTAAACAAATCTGAATGACTTTAGCTTCAAAATGTCTGATTTTATTAAGCAATGGTCTTTCTGGACGGCCACTAATTTAAACGTTTCATATTGATTTATGGTGTGAGATCATTTCATTTTCATAGAAGTTGGCAAGACTTCACTTCAGTTTTATAAGTGGTAAAAATCCCATCTAAGTGTTCCAATCTGCACTCACTGTAAGTGTAATATTAAAGTTCCCAACTGGCAAACATACACTCACCCAAAGTAAAATATTATTAGTTCAATTTTCACTTTCTTCTTCTTTGCTTTTTCAATATAAAACCAGAACAGTAAAAATTACAGCAGTGAGTTACTACGGAAACCTTGTAAAAACAATATTTATTATTTTAATATTTTTAACATGTTGTTGAACTTTCAGCTATATCCTTTTTTTTTTAATCACTTTCATTTTCACATGCAGACCCTTCATTTCCCCCGTCTTTTCTATACATGTACATGTCAACTCCTTAAAAAAAAGAAAACATCTAACAAATGCACACCTAACTGTAAGATTTATAGCTGTGTGAAGTGATAGAAGCCATTAATTGGCACTGAATAAACTAGTACAGAATCAGTAGCTAAAAAACATATTTTGAACTGTTTGAATTGTTCTGAACGTGTCGTGGTTCACATGCATTAACTGTACAAAGTACAAGTGATTACTGGAGGTTAACAGAATACAAGTAAATGTTGTTTACCATTTGAGCATGAACAACTAGGAGGTTTTTAAACCATGTCTCTTCTGGGCAGCCAGTCAACTAATTTTGGCAGCTGCAAACTTCAGCAAAAAAAGCATCTGCAATTACAGCAATCAGCTGAACCAGTGGACCAAACATCAAAACATCATTGCTTATTGTTACAAATTCATTTCCTTATTAAGGGAATTAAAGCAATTGTCCTCTTTCTATTTCATCTTCTTATCTCACTAAGCTTGGGGCAAATGCAATATCACTTCCTCCTATTTCTCTCTCTTTTTTTTTTTTTTACTTCTTCTCCATACTTCAAAGCTTCCTCCCTATTTTCATGCACCTTGCCAATCTCACATAGTCGAACACCAACCATCCATAAAAACCCCGCTCCCTTTAGTGCTAAACAAACCGCCTGACTCATTACTGATTGTTAAGTTTCCACTTGTTTTCAATGAAACTTTCTTCCCATGTTACCTTTGGCTCTCTTTGTACTCTCACTTATTTCCTGTGGTTTCTGGTCCTAAAAGTACCTAAAAAACCCAATTGCATCTTAATACTTGCAACGTGAAAAAAAATAAAGTAATAATAATATTTGAAATATAAAATAACTTGGTGTCAAGATGAAATTTAGAAATGGTTAAAAATTGTTGAAATAACAGATTAATGTATCATTTTGTTTAATCCTATGATAATTCACCTTAATTAGATTGCTAGAAGAAAATGCAGTCAGTGCTGACTAAAGTGTATGAGATTTAAACCACTAAAACAAAAACAAAAAAGTATTTTAAAAGGTATTTTTGTATGTCTTATTCTGCCGATTTCCCTTGTTTAGTTTTCACTGTTCTTGCAATTTCATCTCGTATTTTTGACAGTGATTAATGTATCAATACGTGTAACTGTAGTTAATGTGAAAATCCATTATAGAAATACTGCTGTTGAACAATGATGGATTAATATCATTACTTTGGAGAGATATACATAAAATGTAAATAATTTCTGTTCTATCATGGCTCATTAGAAACAGACAGCACTGGTTTATCATGTTGAGGCATATACACACATTTTATAGTAACACAGTAATGTCGTAAGTGCTGAAGCCAATAGGATGGCTTAATTAATTCTGAGAATGTTAACCCATAATAGTCAAAAACCCAAAAGTAAACACTGTGCTAGCAGCTAAGCAGAGTCACAACACTTCGGAGATTACACTGACTTTCCTGGAAAGCTATCCCACCCTCTAACCATAACTATTTTGCCCCTACATCCAAACCTTAACATAAACCTTACATTTACACAGGCGCTTATTTGTAAAACTGAGACTTCATTACGTGTCAGTGCCTTTTTTATTTCAAATGTATTTGAATGTTCTCACAACATGACTAATGCACAAACAGATATTGTTTTAAGGGTTTATAATTATATGAAAAATGGCTGCATCAAAATGTGTTCTCTGCACCATCTATCTGTCTTTTTTTTTTTTTTTTTTTTTTTTTTTTTTTTTTTTAAAAAAAGAAAAGGGAAAACAGAGAGAAAGAAACAAGATAAATAA